>VDFB02171107.1:0-44564 GCA_007258455.2 Sequoia sempervirens | reverse complement strand
ATGCCTGGCCACAAGAGCTGGCTTGTTTCTGGCCCAGCTGGTATCTCGCGCGCAGGGATCAATGCGAGTCAAGTGAGTGGGTGGATACATGGGTACCACAGTATCTAACTCCTTTATCTCAAACAATATCCATGACAAATGACATAATGGAAAGTTTAGTTGACTACGACCTGCTTTCAGATCTACTACAGCTAGGACATATTTTTGTAGTTGTTGCACTACAGGGGAATGAAGAGAGACTAGACTATTGGTTGGCTCGATGTGTGCGGGTAAAGCATAAGCTAACACAACCAATGGAAGATGATGATGGTTTCGTGTATCCTACAGGTTCAGTTGTGGTTGTAGGAAGTTGGTTGCGAACATACATGATTAGAAAGAATGGCATACCTACATTTGAAGACTACGAGAAACACAAAACCATTCTCATGTGTTCGCACCTTGTTATAGCAACAAATGCTAAGTTGTTGAAGCATCATGCCAGACCAAAGACAAAAAAAATATGGACACTTAGTAATGTTGATCATGGAGCAATATTGGATACTCTTAAGCAAAGAGATGACCCTTCAGGCACACTTGAATAGCATTTTCAAGAATGGAAGGTACAATGCTTATGTTCATTATGATTAAGTTAATTAGTGTTCTTTATTTAATACTGATATTTTATATACTATTGCAATGCAGGTGTCTTTAATAGTGATATTTTGCATGCACTGCAACTTTACACTGCTTGCATTTGGTAATTTTTCCCGCCACTAAAAAGTCATCACCACAGGAAAATGCCTCCGAGATAGAAAAAAATGAGAGAGGTTTTTGTAGATAGTCCCAACATGATCCCATAGCCTTAGACAGAGAGTTTTTAAGCCTCACGGTCTCTGAGAAATAGCCCTTCAAAGATTTCTGCCTTTTAGCACTTTAGACTCTTCAGGGAAATCGCCGGTCCAATGTAGCTCAAAGTGATTCGGTATATTTGGGTGCAAAAGATGAGCATACCTAGCGTAAACGTACCCATCCGGACATGTTGGAACAGTCTGTTTGGTCGTACGAGTTGTGGAATGAAAGTTCCACCACTTTGCAACTTTACATTGCTTGCATCTGGCAACTTTTCCCTCCACTGAAAAGTCATCACCACAGGAAAATGCCTCCGAGATAGCAAAAAATGAGAGGGGTTTTTGTAGATGGTCCCAACATGATCCCATAGCTTCAGATGGAGAGTTTGTAAGCCTCATGGTCTCTGAGAAATATCCTTTCAAATATTGCTGCCTTTTAGCACTTTGGACTCTTAAGGGAAATCGCCAGTCCAATGTAGGTTGGAGTGATTCGGTATATTTGGGTGCAAAAGATGACCATCCCATGTAAACGCACTCCATCATCCGCATCGTTGGAACAGCTTGTTTGGTCATACCAATATGGAATGAAAACAAAAATTCACTCGCAACTTTATAGTTGTAAGATTCCGCAACTTTTCTCCAATCAAAAACTATCATCACACCAATAGAAAACACCTTCAGATAGAAAACCAAGAGAGGTTTTTGTAGATGGTCCCAACACGATCCCATAGCCTTCGACGGAGAGTTTGTAAGCTTCATGGTCTTTGATAAATATCCCTTCAAAGATTGCTTCCTTTTAGCACTTTGGACTCTTCAGGGAAATTGCCGGTCCAATGTAGCTCAGAGTGATTCGATATATTTGGGTGAAAAAGATGACCATCCCTAGCGACAATGGCACTCCATCCTGAACGCAGTTGGGAACAGTCCGCTTTGTCAGACGTGAAGTTGTGGAATGAAAGTTGCACCTCTTGCAACTCTTTACATTAGCTTAGACCGACAACTTTTCCCTCCACCTAAAAAGTCATCACCACGTGAAAACGCTTTACCAGATAACAAAAACCAGAGGCGCTCTTTTGTAGATGGTCCCAACATGATCCTTATTAGCCTTGGACAAAGAGTTCAGAAGCATCACGTCTCCTCGGTGAAATATCCCTTCAAAGATTGTTGTTTTTAGCACTCCTTTGACTCCTTAAGGGAAACCAGGGTAGCAGCAGAAGTTAACTTCTTTCACAAACTTTGGTTGAAGTAATTTCATTCTTTTTTGTGCATTTAAAATGGAGTTTTAAGTCTTCCACCCTAAAAGTGACCTCTAAATAACTTCAAACACCTTAACTACCTCATTCTTATTCATTTGTTTTCCAAACAAGCATTTTCATTCCAAGAGGTTGAGCTTTCATTTTTGCTTGTTGGATTGAAAGCATACCGTGACACAACTTTCTTTTTTCAAAAATTGTTCAACATCATTGAACTAAGAATTTATCACAACATCTATGCATAAAATAAAAGGCTTTGAGACTGGGTAAGAAATATATCAAAATGGTTGCGTACCAAGAAAATTCTTATGATTTTTGAAGAAGAATGTTGATAACTCTACTCGGGCTTGTCTTTTTCAATATCATACAAATTTTAAGATTTTGAAGAATGTCATTTATGATTTTTTTAAGAATGTTGATAACTCTACTCGCCTTCTCTCATGTGGAGAGAAGTTAGAACCTGCCACATGCTCTCAGATCATTAGGAAGTTTTGCATTTTGATAATCTTGAAAGCATGGTCAGATACAAAATTAGAAAGACCTTTCCTTTAGATTAGCAATGCATGGAAGATTCAAAAGTATCCCTTGATAGCTACAAAAAAGGTAAGGTGTTTTTATACACTTCAAACGCAATCACCCCTTGGTTCTTTCAAAGAAAAATCTTCCCATGCCACTGTTACACTGCACAGGTAAACCAAGTTTTGTATTGTGGACCTATATTAAGCTACCACTCTCAAGACCAATGTAACAATGATACAAAATATCATTTGAGACTGAAAGAAGACATCAAAATGGCTAGTGTACTAAAAAAAATCTTATGATTTCTGAAGAATGTTGATAACTCTACTCAATTGGTTTCTTTTTTCAATATCATACAAATTGAACCTTGGCATCAATAGACTTTGTATATCATAGAATTCCATGCCAAGTTAGGTTTTAATCATAAAACAAGGACACATGTATGTATTTTATACTTAAACCAATGACAACTCAAATGAACTTAGAGTTCAACCAGTTCCAAGAAAGAATTCACAATTTAAAGAAACCATGCAATATATGGTTTGTGTGTGACTTCTCAATTTCTTGGTGGCCTTGGTTTTCTTCTCGAATCTGCTACTCTCTCTAGTGATGCTCTCCCTCTCTATCCTAGAGGGAGAAACAAAATCTCCTGCATCCACCTCATCAAGCCAACAAGGTAGCTAGTTTGATTATATAAAGAAAATATTAACATAAACCAATAATATACAAAGTATTACATTCCTTTTCATTTATATGCAAACCAAGTTCCATATTAATTTTAAACAAACCATATCAATTGATATAACACTAATTCATCAACATATTCTAGGTGGCACTATCCTCAAAATATTGGTCCCACTAGACCTGACATTGAGAAATTTCTCTGTCGCACAAGTGGGTCTTGTGAACCTCAAGTAATTTGAGAGGCTCAATTGTGATCACTCCTGGATCCTAATCTTGAAGATTATTCCAATCAAGAATATGGTTAATTCCAAAACACATTTTTTTAAATAAGACATGGAAAAACTCATGCATATGAGAAAGAGTTGGTGGTAGAGCTATTTTGTAGGCAACTAGGTTAATAACTTCTAAAACTTTGAAAGAACCCATGTATCTAGGTGCTAACTTAGCATACTTTCCAAATTCTCTCAAGCTCTTATGAGGTTTAACTCTTAAGAGTACTTTATCTCCTACCAAGAATACAATCTATGAGGTGTGACCTTCTCTAGTTTCTCCATGGAATCATTCGTAAATAAATTGTCTTTAATTTATATATTGTTGCATTTAGAATTCTGCAAATGCCCTTAAGTTTCTTTGTTTGTGCAAGTTGTTAATGATATTTTTTTATACCTTTATTCTATCATTTTACACCCAAGTGTCTTATTTCATATATGCATGGAATTCATATTTCTTTCCCACATCATAGGAACCACAACTTGGATTCAATCTTGTATGTTATCTAAATAATTTAAAATTTTATGCAAGTCACCTCAAACTATCTTTAAACACACTTATTTATGCTACCATTATGCAAGTATATATAGACATGAGGAAAATTATGTTAGAAATACATATTTAATTTTATAGTGACTTGAGAGTAAATAGAAAAATAATGTTATACATTTAAGCTTATATTTAATATATAATAGAGAATGATAACATATCCAAATGTTAAAATTTACATAGTCTTTTGAAAATGAGTTTATATCTTTCATCCCTTAAATATACTTTCAAGTCTTTTGTCTTTTATATGATTAGGATCTCAACATACACAAAATGGAGTTCAAGTTAACGTGCATAAGTTGGGGTACAAGTTGAGCCTAATTTAGATACTAGAGTAGAGGAGGCCCAACCACACATAGTTGATGTCAAGGAGGAGGCCCAACCAAAATTTGATGTTAGAGATGGGTCAGGATTGCTTCCTTCTATATATATGTTATGAGCTATCTAATCGGCTATGATTAATCAGTTATAGAATTCCATAGCAAGCTACTGATTATGCCAAGTTTCCTCAAAGAAATGTGGTCTCATGGAATTCCATGACAAGCTAATGCGATAGCTGCTCCTAGTTATTAGTTATGTAATGTGAAGTAATTGCATAACTACTTAGGTTGACTTTGTAAAAACTATATTGTTATTGAAATTTTTTCATCTATCAGCATCTAGTTGTTACTTATGCAATGTTAAGTAATGCTTTGAGTTTGAAAGATGTGTAATGCAATGTAATCAACAATATGAATATAAACTACATAATATTTAACCATTCTTTTTATGCTACTGTACATTGATATTTAACCATTGCTCACTTGATTAAATTTTCAAAGAGTTTAATCATGCACATGAGGAGGAAATTAAATTTTGATTGTCAACTTCTATACATCAAATTATCCAAAAATCAAGTGTATGTCCATTTACAAAAATGGCATCAACGCCAACTCAAACAAAGTTTTGCAATATGTGGCATATGCCATCTCAGTATCTATTCAAAATTTACATAAAATGTCTATCTCATCCTAAACTACTGGTGGATCATCAAATGGAGCCTCTTTGAAGCACTTGTTGCCTCTGAAGGTAGCTGCACAAGAAAAAGTAAAACCACAATTGAGATTAGTTATACTATATAATTTAAAATTGAATAATTAACATCAAAAATCAATATACATTAAATTATAATTGAACTCTAAAATTGTAATCTTGATTACTTGAAATATTTGTCTCTTCAAAGGGTCGAGTCTAGAACATGCCCCCTCTCAAAGAACCCACTAAACCAACTTTTGCAATGTCAATCTATATATGTGAACAAAACATAAAATTGATCCAAGTTATCATACAATTGTCGGTAATAGAAACATATAAATACCAAACACAAAATAAAATAAACACATACCTCTTTAGGCTAATCTTTTTCTTTATCTCCTATAGGTGTTTCGACACCTCCTCCTTGAGGTGTTTCAACACCAATCCTTCAAGTGTTCAAATACGTACTCCTTCAGGCGTTGTGGCATTTGTCAACAACAATGTATAGCTCACAACTGCCTGTACATAAAAATGACAAGTACATATGAAACTACCAATCTATATTGATATATGTATAATCGATCTTAAAAATCTTAATTCAATTGAATTTGAGTTCAATTACCTTCCCCTTATCTAACATTGCACTTCCATAATCTGGACAAGGCTGCACCTTGCTCGCACTTGTCAACAATGATCGAGTAGCCTATAACCGACCGTATTAAAATGATACAATACATGAAACTACCAATCTATAGTTTCCATGTAATGTATAATCAATATAAGATCTTAAAATTCCCATCCAATCAATTTGAGTTCAATTACCTTCCCCTTATCTAACATTGCACCTCCATAGTCTAGATAAGGTTGCACCTCACTTGCACTAGGTATTTCCTACAAGAGGAAAATAAGATAAACATATAAGTTATTATATATAATTTCATTAATGCCAATTCAAATGACAAGCAAGTATATAATAAAAAATGTAAACGAAAGGGAGGCAAAAATATATATTGTGGTATGCACGAGGCCAAATAAAATGGCCCTAAGGGTGCTATCAGTCACCCATGTGAGCTCCTCCTCAGACATTAACTGTTAAATAGACCATGTAAATAAATATTAGTACTTGATACTATCTCTTATTAATATTCATTTAAAAACAAATGCAAGTTATGAATTTATAACTTAAATCTTACCTATGTAACTATTCCAACATCCCCCTCTCAGTGTGAGAGTAATCCTATAGGGTGTGCTCCACTCCCTTGAGACTGATCTATAATGTCCACATTATGGAGGTCATAATCAGAAGTGTCCAAGGGATCTACTCTGCAAGCTGTCCAAGAGGACCCAAGCATATCCAGTGGCACATGGAGCAAGTATGTGGCACAAAAATAAATGGACCTAGCGAGGATGATGCAAAAGCACTCGAACCATCGCCAACATCACCCTAATGTGGTTGAGCTATTGTAGAAGCATGCGAAACCAAAAGGCCACTCAAAGAGTGAATAGCATGGATAGTTTGTGTTGTTGCATCCTGCATAATATCTGGATGATATACTAGAGGTGGCAGAGGAAGGAGAGGAGGGGGAACATATGGGAACAAGACTACTCTAACTGCCCCTAGTCTATCCTGGGGGCATACCTCCACCAACTCCCTGGAAGGGTTTAATGTCAAAGTAATTGACATGATGCCCTAACACAAACTTGGCATATAATTTTTTAATAAAGTAAAATGGTATATCACAATTGTTGTTCCATGGTTTATCAAAAACCAGACACCAACGAACCCAAAAGTTATCTACAATGTCCCTATGGGTGCACCATTTTATAGAAAGTTTTGGTTTATTAACATTAACTGGCAAACCAGTGCAGGGGTTAACAAATAAAGAGGCTATTTGGGCTTTCGTTATTCTGAGATATTTCACATCATCATAAGATAATCCACATGCATAATATTCCCTCATGTCTTCTTGCCACAAATGAAAGGCATTATGTTGGGTGAAGAGGGTTTCTATATTTTTAATTATATCCTTCAATGTGTTTGACATCTTGAATAATCGAGGGATTCTCTTATAAACTTCAGAAATTCCCTTTAATTGCTGCAATTTTTTACCAATTAATTCTTCAATTGATGGCTGCAGAGGTGGTGGAGTGTTTGGTATTTGTGCATTTTCATTCTCAGTTGGTGGATCATTTGGAATTTGTGCATTTTCATTCTCAGCTAGTGGATCATTTGGAATTTGTGCATTTTCATTCTCAACTGGTGGATCATTTGAAATTTGTGCATTTTCATTTTTAGCAGCCATAATGCCTGATTAAAGTTAAAAACTAATTAATCTAATTGAAATTAGACAGTATAAATGAAAATATTGTAAAAATACCCTAGTTTTAAAAAAAACCCAAAAAAAACCCTACTTTTTAACAAAAATCTATAAAATTCTCTAATTTTTAATACAAATACATAAACAACACTATTTTTAAATCAAAATCCATAAAAAAACATTCATTTTTAATCAAAATCCATTCTAAACTCAAAATTTTCATAAAAATTCAATCAAAAACCCTATTTTGAAAAAAATTCCACAAAAAACTAATTGAAATTATCCAAATCTAGTTCAAAATTGAATCAAAGCAAATAAAAATCTAAAATCTTACCTTTTCAAATCAGATATTGGTGCAATTCGATATCCGTTACACGAAGAACCTCCTCATTGTGCGCCCACAGGTTGTTGACTATCAAATGATTTTAAAATAACCACAAAATTTGTATATATATACTTTTTACAAATCAGATATCCGATTCATATCCAATTTGAATCGGATATCCGATATGGAAAACTAGGATTGGTGTTTTCTTTTGTGGTGTGTTCTAACACCCAAGCCTAAAAAATGTCAACACGTTATTTTCGCGTTTTTGGGTCAATGGAAGATGTGTTTTTTTCCTCACTGCCACTTTTTGGCCCACCATGATCCTGCACATACCCATACTTTCCTTTCTTGCTAGTTGTACTTTCAACCTTGGGAGGTGTGCCTTTGCAAGCTAGGTGTGTGAACAAGGAAGCTAAAATGCCTCCTATCTTGACCTTCTAGGGTTTCCATCTCGGACGCCTTGTGTTCTCTAATCATTTGCTATAGCTACTGGCAAGGAGAAACCATTATCAAGAGGTGGGCATTGGATTTCATTAGTTTCCAGTGTTCTTGACTGGCATGTGCTAGATTTTCTTATTTAAATAATCTGAGGACCTCTAAGTACATTTACTATTTGAAATCTATTTGTAGTAGTTGCTTAATACTTAATACAAGTGCAGTTTCCATATTATTGCTTTAATTTAAGTTTTAGCACCATTTTATGCTTGGCGTACTTCTAAAATTTTTCATAAAAATTCACAAAAACACAAGAAAACATAATAAAACTTCACAGATTAGTAGTTGGGAAAAGTTGAAACTAGTTGGGTTCATCACAAGAGATATAGAGAGAGGAAGAGAGGGAGACAAAGACAAATAGAGAGAACCAAAGATAAATAAATAGAGAGGGAGTGAGAAATAGGGGAGATAGAGAGAGGGAGAGAAGTAGGGAGAGATAAAGATATATGGGAAGAGAAAGAAAGAGATAGAGATATATGGGAAGAGAAAGGGAGAAAAAGGTAGAGATAGAGAGATAGGGGATAGGGAGTGAGGGAGGCAGAGATGGGGAGAGATAGAGAGAGGGAGGGAGAGAATGGTCAATAAGGAGGGAGGGACAAAGAGAGGGAGAGATATAGATAGAAAGAGGGAGAGAGGCGGGGGAAGAATGAGAGAGAGAGGGGTAAGGAGATAGAGATAGAGAGGAAGATAGAGATAGATATGGAGATAGAGATGGAGAGGGATATGGAGAGGGAGAGATAAAGAGAGGGAGGAGAGAGGGATAGATAGATATAGAAGAGATAAATATATAGAGGGAGAGAGAGGGAGCAAATGAGAGAGGGCGAGATAGAAAGATAGAGATAGAGATAGGAAGTTATATATAGAGAGATTAATATAGAGGGAGAGATGGAAGAATAAATATGGAGAGATAGAGAGGCAAAGAGATATAGATATAGAGGTCTAGAGAGAGAGAGAGAGAGATGTCTAAAGATAAATGGGGTAGGAAAATAGAGGTAGAGATGAAGATAGAGCAAGAGAGGAAGAGGGAGACAAATAGATAGAGAGATATAGGGAGAGGGAGAAGGAGAGGGAGAAGGAGAGATAGAGAGATATAATAGAGAGAATTAGAAATAGATAAATAGAGATGGAGGGAAAGAGTATGGAGAGATAGAGAGATATGGAAGAGAAAGAGAGATATAAAGATATATGGGAAGAGAAAGGAGAGAGGTAGAGACAGAGATATATATAGGGGATGGTGGAGCGAGTGAGGGAGGGAGAGATGGGGAGAGATAGAGTGATACAAAGATAGATATATAGAGAGAGGAGGAGAGGGAGAGAGCCAAATAGAGAGAATCTGAGATAAATAAATAAAGAGGGAGAGAGAAATAGGGGAGATAGAGAGAGGGAGAGAAGTAGGGAGAGATAGAGATATATGGGAAGAGAAAGGGAGAACAAGGTAGAGATAGAAAGATAGGGAATAAAGAGAGAGCAAGGGAGGGAGAGATGGGGAGAGATAGAGAGAGGGGGGAGATAGAGAAAGGGAGAGAAATAGGTAGATAACTATAAGGGTGAGATATAGAAGAGGGGGAGAGAGGAAGAAAGATAGGTTGACAAAGAAAGAGAAGAGGGGGAGAGGGGAAGAGATAGGTAGGAGACAAAGAAGAGGGGGGAGAGAGGGAGAGAGATAATGAGAAAATGCAGAGAGGGAGAGATAGGCCCAAAAGAGATAGAGAGGGAGAGATAGAGAGATATAAAGGAAGAGGAAGAGGGAGGGAGATATATAGATGGTGAGATAAAGTGATAGATAGATATATATATAAGGAGATATAGAGAGAGGAGAGGGAGAGAGAGAGAGAAAGAGATAGACAAAGATAGAGAATTATAGATAGATACACAAAGATGGAGAGAGGGAGAGATAAACTGGGGAGATAAAGAGAGGGAGAGAGGAGTATAATTATATTAAATATACTTTAATTGATTATATACAATATATATATATTAATTATGTTTAATATATTATATGTTATTTTTTTTGTACTTTATAAAACTATAGTAATTGTTAATTACTAATATAATCATTATATATATATATATTTAATAGTTTTATTAAAAATATAATATAATAATAATAAGTATAATTATTTTATTTATAATTTATTTTGTAGTATATAAATAAATATTCTAACATAACATATGTTATTATTATATATATTAATATTGTGATTTTGAATTGCTAAAATATATAATATACTTGTATATAGTATATTATTAATAAAATATAACTATAATGTAAATAATATACACTATTAATAACTATAAATAATGTAATATAATATATTTTATAAATATATATTATAAATCATCACAATAGATAATATATTAATATTTTTAATTTTAATTTAAATGGACATTGATTAATAAATGTTAAAAGTTATTGTTTAAATAAATATAAAATTTTACATAACAATGTAAAATTTAAAATAAAATAATATATTACAATTTATTATTAAAGCGAGATTGAAACCTAACTATGCTCATTATTATGATCTTTGCCATAATTTTCATTTTAATAAACATACTCTAAAACCCTCATCGAAACCTTATTTTCTGGCTACAACTCGTTAAATTGGAGAAGTGAAAGAGCAATATTAGCCAAGAAGAGTTTGGAGGAGTGGAAACCAATAGCGGTAGGGAAAGTAGCCAAAAATGGAGAAAAATAACAGAAAAAATGGCAAAAAATGATGAACGAAAGGTGTTTCCTCTCTTGAAGCATTGCTTGTTTGTTGTGGCTTGTACTCTATTTCTTAGCATGGATGAAGGGCCTCAACAATCTGATTTGTATCACCATTTTATTGACTTAATCAACAGAATGTTCCAGATTCCTCTGGATTTTTCGATGACTATGTACCAAAAATCCAAAATTGGGAGTAAGATCATATCCATTGAATTCTGCAGACTGTGATTGATAGGAGGAAAGCATATTTGGTTTGTTGTTCTTCTTTTCCACAATAGGATTTTCTTTGCAACGTCGATGAGCATGTCTAAAGCTCCCATTTTAGCTAGGGTAGAGACGATGCTAAAAAAAGGTTGTGGAATTTGGCTGTAAACCTCTCAGATGCAATTGGTTGGAAGTTTCTAAAGCCTTTTCAATAAATCCATTTTGTGCATATTCTGCAAGCATTGCAGTCCATGAGACCACATCTTTTTATGGCATTTTGTCAAACACTTGATGTGCCTTGTCTATGCTTCCACATTTTCCATACATGTCTACTAGGGAAGTTGCAACTACATTTGACAAAATTCTTCTATCCCCTATGCTTTGATGGATGTCCATACCATGTTCCAAAGCCCCCATTTTGTAGAGGTAGGGAGAATTGTAGCAAATATTGTGGAGTCTGGACTGTTGCCTATAGTATGCTATGAAAGTGAAATGCTTCATTCACACTATTTAAGCTTATCTCCATGTTGTGTTTGCCAGCTATGCTTCACTGACGCTGATGTTTCCTTTTTAATTTGTATGAATGGATGAAAAATCGCAATGACGAGTCAATGCAGAATGAATGCAGATAACCGATAAGCGGTGAATGAAAAAAAAAAATCGACAATCCAGATGAAACCAATCATCTCCCACCCCCTTTGGAATGTGTTGCACCGTAGATGGATAAAGTGAACCGAGCTCACTTCAAATTGGATACGCCTTGGGCGTAAATAAATTAATATAAAAATATATTTTTTCATAAATGACGTTTTCATTTCAATAATATAATAAATAGAAAACTCATAAATTAATATATATTTTTAATTGATTTTTTCTTTAACAAATGTGATAGAATGTGTACTATAAAAGAGTAAAAAGAAACACAATGATTTCAAATTTTCTTCTTTTATTTAAAAAAGAAACACCATGATTCCAAATTTTGTTCGTAAATTTAAAGTGCTTATATATATATTACACTTTTTATTTAAAGCATGAAATTTTAATATATATTACACTTTTATTTAAAGCATGAAATTTTAATATATATTACACTTTTATTTAATTTTTTTTATTTAAAAGTTTTATATATCACACTTTTTATATTTATGAATTTTAAAAATATTATAATAAAATAAAAACTTTTTAACTTTTATATTAAAAATATTATTTAACTTTATATTTATGAATTTTAAAAATATTATAATGAAAAGTTTTATATATATCACACTTTTAATATTATATATTTATAATATTTATAAATTTTTAAAAAATTATAATGTAAAGTACCTTTCTATTTCTTTCAAAAAAAAATTAACTTTATTTTTATGAATTTTAAAAAATATTATAATAATTTTAACTTTATATTTATGAATTACCAACTGTCAGGGGGCTAGACTAGAGCACAGATCGAATGCCCCTTTTCTCACTGAGAAGTCAACCACCTGTGGCACTGCTCAACTATACTCGCGACTCCCATGCGGACAAGCCCTTTCAAGTTCTCAGATTACACCTTTTTGCTTGCGAGTCCTCCATTTGGAAGGAACTCGACTTCTACAAGTGCATCGCAGAATTATGCACCTGCGAGCTACTATGAGCTCTTCTACTTGCATGGTCCGACCATGTCTAACTTTGTTCATTTTCCTGAATGACTGCTGCATTCTTTGCAGTCTTGGTGATTCCACCAAGTTCTTCATCCTTCATGTCCCCCATAAGACAACTGATTACTAAACCCGTCCACCTTGAACTCTGAGTACGCTCTTCACATAGACTGGCTCCCTGAGCGCTCCTGGATCCAATGTCAAACTCCCGATGAGTTCCTTTTAGCTCTTTGAGGACTTGACTTCCTCCCTACTGCATTGAGCCCAAGATCCCTGACTCACTTGGTCCAATGACTTCAAGGACTGTGCACCTTTGATCTCGCGATACCTACTCAACTGCTTCCCAAGTCTGGCTTGGTTCCACCTTTCCAATAGCATCCCGTTGCATCATGCAACCCTTACGAGATCTTGCATCAATGATACCAAACTGGATCTTCTGAATCCCTTCCTTGTTGTCCCATTCCTGGGTGACCAACAACCTTACTGGCATCCATCCTTGCACCAGCTGTACACCATACAGATGAGTCTAGTTCTTGAGTTCCCCACTTAGTCCTACTACGGAGGACTAAGATCTTCCCCAAGCTTATACCAACACTCGATAACACTTGCGGTGCCCATGTTTGCCCTGCACGACATGGCCTAGCTCTTCTTGTGGGGAGCGCACCTTCACATTGTGCGGCTCCTCGACTTTACACACCCAATGTTGAGAACTAGCCTCTACTCTTGTGTCCCAGAATCATATGAGATCGCCTTCCTGAAACCCCCAACATAAGTTCCAGTCTTACTCGACACTGCTGGAACCTTGGCTATCCCAGACTAACTATTGCCGACTCGGATACGTAGCTCGCCCAACCTTGCGTCTCGTTTTGCCTCATCACTAGGGATGAGTTCCAACATCCAGCTCCCTTCGGTAGCACACCTTAGAGCTATCTCATGCTGGCCCTGTTAAAGACTTTCTCAGGGTTCGGGACGTTGAGTTTACCACACAACCTCTCCCATCATGGCTAAGGCGGAAGGAGATCTTACCTCGTCCCTAATAACCATAATGGACACCTGAGCCACTTGCTTGACTTGAGGTAGGAGCTACTTCTGTTTCACGCCTGGAAGGAAGAGCACGAGATACCCTTTCCATTTGGTATGCTACCGTGAACTCTCGGTGCAACTTGACTGCATCCCTATGGTGCTCCTTCTTTCGAATGACCATACCTCCCTATATAAGCTATGAGTACTAATCCCACTAGGTGGTAGGATGACACTAGACTTTGGGCGGATTCCCCCATTTATGCTTTTCTGTCATGTACTACTTCATAGCCCATAGGGTGTTTCACTTTGCATTGCAGACTCTTTAACTAGTCTGACTAACTCTTATGCCATGGCTTGGCATGACCTCTACAGACCTTCTCTTGCCTGACTAACTCTTGGGCGAGTCCAACTCGCCTTATAGAGTTGCACCCCTTTAGCACAACCTACCTTAACTCGCCATGACTTGGCATGACTCAACACTCCTTTATGCTCCATGTTGCCTTATGCCCATGCTACCATGAGTAACTCGACCTTTACACTAGAAACATACTGTCCCAACTCGCCTCAGCACCTCTTGCAACACTAATACCAAGCACCTAGCTTCCAATGCAACTCGGCCCACTTACATAGACTACGGACTTGGATTGCGCCTCACGGCTTAGCTAACGCCCAATGGTTCGTCGTATGGCTCCTCGACTTGGTATGGCCTGGGACAAGTCCCAGACTCTGTGTCCAATAGACTCCTTGTGTCCAACTCGCATCACCATTGCATCTTGCCTTGGCTCACACATTGACGTTCGCACCACGCATGACTTGCAATACCAAGGGTACAACCCTGTTGCACCACACTTGGAATGGGTCCAGTGCTCCTCGAGTGCACTGTTCACTTCAAGCCCCTGAAATTTTCCCCCACTTAAAAACAGGCGACGTCCCCAACACCGAACATACTGACATGAGAACCATCCTTGACTGCTTGCTGATGAACACTTACACACCTATCCCTGGGATCTACAAACACTAAACTTTAGACTCATGTCTCTTCTGAAGTGAAGCTTGGTTGAGTATCCCTGACACTGCAACGCCTTTGCAAGGTCTTGTTTACCTTGACTAACTCACTGAGCTACCACCACTGTGAACATTGCATCCTTACTTGGACAACCTTTACTACTCAGCCACTTCCAACATCCCCTAAAAGCTCACTGCATCAACCCTGTTGTGCAGGTCTAGTACCTAGCCTCCAATGACCAAAATACCCCTCTTCTGACACTTTTTCTCGAATTCATGCCTTTGACTTTCGACTTCGTAGCTTCAATTTGCCTCGCCATCCTGTCTGCCCATGATGCCCCTTCGATACCATAGCCTCCTTCGACCAGTATGCCCTTTTGAGCACGGCTTCGTGGCATGCTCTGCACCCACTCGACTACTTGGAGTCTTTCACCTGTCATAGCAACTCAAGACTTATCAAAATATGTCTGCCGATACACATCCTGTTTCTAGCGAACCTTCAATACTTTGTCATACTTTTTTCCACCTTACATGGTGTACTTCTGCAAACTGCTTGGAGTCTGCCTTGGTGTCTGCCTCAACACCCTTGCTTTGCATACTTCATCCACACTGAGTGCACCTTTCACATCTGCCTTGTTTCTTCTGAGTACCCATAATGTTGCCATGGAACGTCTTTCGTGCCTATCATTTGACACCTTTATGCCCATCTTGTTCCCATTATACTGTACCAAAATCTCAACCAACATATGCCTTTGTGACCTAGCTCAGCTCTGAAGCCTTTATCCTTTTGCATACTTGAATTTGTGACTCGATTGCATCCATTCTAAATCTTCTAGCCTAACTCGCCATCCTATGACTCGGCCTGCTTTGATTGCCAAAATCTTTCCAACCTTGGACGCCACTTGCTTTCACCTCGGATCCAATGTCCCAGACAAAGGTCCTACACCCTAAACACTGCCTTGTGCAGGTCCCTAATCGATTTCGCCTCAGATCTGACCTTACTGTCAAGATCCTACACCCTGTACCCTAAGACTCGGCTCAAGTACCCCTTTCTGCTAAGGGGAACATCCACCAAACCGCTGCAACACTTCACACCACATCTGGATCTCTGTTGGCTTATGCTTCATTGAAGATATTCCACAACACTTGCGACATCTTAACCCAGCTTGTAGGTTATGCCGACTTCCTTTTCAACTCCCCACCTTTGAGGATCACTTGCACCCACTCGCTTGGTTGGCTAACTACACTTTTATTTACGGAACCTACCTCTATCTGGCATCCACACTGAGATGTCTAACTTTGAGGGATACAAGCCCTGCTCGCCCCAATGCACATCCTTGTGATGCGACTTTTCCAAGGTTCCTAACCTTGGTGCGACCTCTTCGCCTATGCCGACTTACTACGCTAACTTGCGACGTCAACTTGGTACCCACATCATCATGGCCATACCCAAACTTAGCATTGGTTCCTTTCCCAACACCACTTCGTCTAGTTCACTGCAACTGAGCTACTAAGACCTTTAGCATGCAAGATTTCCTTCATTCGCTCCACTTTTAATATTTATATTTATAAATTTTAAAAATATTATAATGTAAAGTACCTTTCTATTTCTTTCATTTCTATTTTTTTAACTTTATTTTTATAAATTTTTAAAATATTATAATAATTTTTTTATATATATATCACACTTTTTAATATTATATTTATAAATTTTAAAAATATTATAATGTAAAGTACCTTTCTATTTCTTTCATTTCTATTTTTTAACTTTATTTTTATGAATTTTGAAAATATTATAATAAAAAGTTTTATATATATCACACTTTATAGTATTATATTTATGAATTTTAAAAATATTATACTAAAAAGTTCTATATATATCACACTTTTTAATATTATATTTATAAATTTTAAAAATATTATAATGTACAGTGCCTTTCTATTATATTTTAGAAATATTATAATGTACAGTGCCTTTCTATTATATTTTAAAAATATTATGATGCAAAGTGCCTTTCTATTTCTTTATATTTTTTCTTTAATTTCTTTAATTTCTACTTTAAAGTAGCAAAGTTAAAATAATCCACAAAGAAATAACACATCCTTTCAAAAATAATCCACAAATGTATAACAACATCCACAAAAAGAAGGAAAGCCGTGGGAACAAAGCCCCAAAAAGATTTTACTAAATATCTTATACACATCAATGTGCCCAAAAAGAAAAAGTTACGCGATAGATCTTTATAAGGATATTTATACTATTCACACTTCCGATTTATTCTTTTCATACTTTCAACTTTATATTTATGACTTTTAAAAATATTGTATTTTAATTCTTTGGATACACTCAAATCCAATTTCTTAACAATCTGATATATTCAATTTAAAATTATTAAATAGTTATAAACATGAATCTCAATCTCAACTTACATTAATCGTAATGAATTAGATTATGAAATATTGATATTTAAACACCTAGTTAACTTAATGTCTCAATTTCTAAAATCCTCATCTTGATAAACATAATCTGAAACATTGATAACAAAACTAACGCCCAAAGGTTTCATTCAAAATAAACAATATATTACTCAGCTTCTCAGTTTAAGTCAGTGAACCTCGAACTCAACCTCAAACTCCTTAATTTATAACGGACTAAAGTTGCTCAAATTTCCTGTCAAAAACATTATATGGAACGGTGTACAGGGCCTTGGCACTCCATGGACTGCTTTCGGAGCTATTGGGATTCACTCTGTACATTACACGTTCGGAAATTTGGGATTCCCAGCTTCAAATGTCGATTGATAAAATAGTTAATACTAGTACTGGATATATTTTGTCCAAATCCCATTCGAAAAGCTTACACTCACAACAACAATCTACTTACAGCGTACAGGAGTAGTAGCAGGGAAAATATAAACATAAACAAAAAATATAAACACAGAATGGACTAGCCAGGAAGGTTGAAGCCGCCTCCCTCATTGATTCGGGCAGCGGCCTCCATGGCCTCTCCCACGCCACCTGGAAACACTTGTCCGCTCACGCTCTGCCTCGCTTCGCTTTCCTTAATCTTATGCGCGTCTTCCATTATCACAGCTTTGTCAGCAGGAAGATCCTCCGTCGCAGTCTGCATACAAAATACAATTTTATAGTCACAAGGCGAGCTCCAATCAAGTGGGTTAAAACACATAAAATAAGATATAGTTTAGGTGTTCACAAAGAGAATATCGGCGATCGTGGTTCGCTCCTCATAAGGCAGGCGAGGATTGACGTCGGCAGCCGACTGAGCTGCAGAGGCAACGCCGCCGGGTAACATTTGAGGGTTACCCGTGGCTCGTCGCTCCGCCGATTGGATTGCGGCGGCGTCGCTTTGTTCGACGGGCTTATCCCATGTACTCAGCGCCGCCGCCTCCAACGCCTCTCCGATGGTGATATAGGCGGCAGATGCGGCTTCATAAGGGGCGGGGGACGGTTGAACATCAGACGAAACAAGCTCTCCACCCACATACTCCACCGTTACCTTAGTGCCGGGGACCAGAGTCTCCGTCACGGTCATTCCTTGCGCCGCCGCAATAGTGTCGTCGCCCTTGCCTACCATGCCCGCCCTCTCGTTCGCCTGCGCCGCCGCTTGCATGCGCGCCGCAACGCCGCCTTTCTGCGTCTGCCCCAAAGCCCTCGTCTCCGCGCTCTGCATCAGCGCTGCGTCCCCTGGACTGATGGGCTGCCTCCCCAAATTCCCCCTCGTTTCGAACACATCTCCGTACGTGATGGCTTCCGATTCATGATCGCCCCTCCTTGCTTGTGCCTGGCCCGCTGCCTCACTCATCTTCAACCTTGTTTTTCCCCGCTTTTCTTTTTCACTGCTCACAACCCGCTGTTCTTCAGATACACATGTCGAATTCCGTCCTTCAACGACGCTGCCGGGATCGAAGATTGCGTTATATGGTCACATTGGCCAACGTCATTTGCGGATTGAATGGAGCAACGTGTTAGATAGATAATATCGGTGATGCTACGTGGGGTGTAGCATCTACGTACAGTTGTAGAATGGGGATGCAAACTGAAGATATTTTGACAGCACTTATGATGGAAGCAGGACAGTCTACAGGACTCTCGTGCATTCTCTTCCGTGAATAGACCGACTGTAAAATCCTGTTTGGCTTTGAATAAAGCTAAATAGGATATTTGGGTGTACTAAATTTTAGAGCTGTTATTATACTATATCTTTTGTTTTTTTATTTACCTGTCTTTGAAGCATATGCTAGCACTTGCACCCATAGAAGGTTCAAGAGGTACGCTATAGAAAAGTAAAAGTAAACAATTAGTTTTATAAGAATATAAAAGTATAAATATCTTCATTGAAGAAATAAATCACCTTCAACAAAGTAAAGGGAAGAGGATCTCTTCTTCTACTTTCAAAGATACAATTTTTATGTATAAAACATATCTTCTCATAAGGCAAATATTCACCTAGGGAGAGGGCTAAAAGAATGAGAGCTAAGTTGTTTATAGACAACTCTGACTTCATCACTAGTAGCTTTATTTTTGAATAAGAATTTAATTATATGATATCAAATTTTGTTAGGTGTTTATAAGTTTTTAAGTTTGAACAACAAATAAAAGTTTTCTTAAAGAATCTATTGATTGAATATTTTTAGTAAGCAATTTTTTATAGATCAGCGGCCCTAATTCATACTTATAATGGTGTCTAAATTGAAGATCAAGCTTTTATGTAGCCAATGTTAATACTGTTAATTTGAATAAATTCTCCAGATGTCTAAAGTAGTTTTATCCCATTGAATAGAAATACCAGATAAAATGACATTAAACATGGCATTCTTGAAAGAAACACAATATACAATATATATATTAAACATGGCATTCATTGTATCTTATTTTTTCTCCATACCTAAAAAAATTATTGCCTTGGCTGTGACAAAAATCTCCAACAATAGACACACACTAGTTACTACAGACAACTGCAGTGACTGCATGAATACACCACTTAGAGCTCGACGATATATCAAGCTAATAATTTCATCAAAATGCGAAAATGCTAGAAACTGTCATAATTCCACAAGTATTTTACTGAAAGGTCATTGGTTGATTGATGAATACACATTAGAAGCCTAGTGTATTTATCTACAAGTTGGGTGGTGATCAAGGTCGACGACAGAGAAAGCATGATTGTGAACAACAATGTATGCATTCATGGGAAAATCTTCCGAAGGGGGAAATCAAATTGAAGATATTAATGCTTTCAAATCCATGATATTTTTCCTCACCCTCCTCTTCTGCTTGCCACCATGGTTTATATCCATTAAATGATTAGGCATGAGACAAGATTTTTTGAGGAGCTTTTACCATTAAGAGATTAGAGGTGAGTGGTCAAGGAGTTAAATTTTGTTTCCAAGAGTGACGCAAAGAATGTTCAACTGCCCAATATTGGCAGTTTCTATATAAATCATCATTCACTTTAGAAGCAACTTTTTAGAATATCTTCTGCTTCTACTAATAGCGCTCGAGATAACTTTTTGATGACCTCAAAACTATTGAATGGTGAACTAAACCTGTTTTTAGACATAGATAGGTTTGACAATGAAATATGGACTAGTAAGTCTACTTAAAAAGAAAGCCTATCAGCTAATTATTGTAACAAGGGTTTTTTTAATTAGTGATTAGTGGTAATATCCATTTTATAATTTTTTCTCCTAAAATTGTATATTTATAAAAAGTAAATAAGAAAACTATTTAATTAAAAATATTTTAAAAATAATTATTAATATTCTGATTCACTAAGAAGTTTCACCTGTTATATCAGCGTTCATATAGTTCAATTTTTTAAATTATTATGATTGTATAAATTTTTAATTTATGAATATAAAAATGTGATGGTCATCTATATTTAGATGCATATTCATTTAGACAACTTAAGAGCGAATATAGTGTTTCATAAAAATGTCCAACTAATATTTGAGATTTTATTTATTTATTTTTGAAAATATTTTAACAATCATCTACTTTTCTATATTTAGATGCATGTTCATTTAGACAACTTAAGAGCGAATATAGTGTTTCATAAAAATGTCCAACTAATATTTGAGATTTTATTTATTTATTTTTGAAAATATTTTAACAATCAATCTACTTTTGTAAAATTAACATACATAAGGTGTAGATTAATGTGACACAATAATTGCTTGAAACAATTATAACTAGTAATTGTGTAAGTTGATTATTGTCAAATTTTTGTAAGAGATAATAAAACATTAATGTTACTTAATTACAAATTGTTAAGGTCTAAAATAATGACCTAGTCAAATAAGAAAAACAAGTCACAATGTAAGAACTTTAGATTCAATTGTGTATGCTCTTTTACATCAATATGTTTTAGATTGTAGTTATCAATCCATCATCAAGATGATCCAAAATGTGGATATAAAAAGTATACAAAATTAAATCTAGAAGATCTTATTGTTATTTTCATAGACTATGGAAAAAACATCACTACGTAGCAAATCATGTTAAACTATGCCTTTTACCATTGATGAGAAAGGGTGAATGACAATAGCTGGTAATGAAGAAGGAAAAGAAAGTGTCGGTCTCTTAGAGATGCATTTAGCAATCTCTTACTTTACGATGGCCCATTCTCATTGTTTTTCTTCACAAGATACTTGTCCCCTTATCACTCATCTCACCACTTCTAAAATGCTAGATAATAACAAATGATAATCATACACACTTTGAAACCTAACAATTGCAAAAAGTGATAACAATTTTAAAAGCTACAACATGAAATATTTTGCTTATTGTTTAGATGATGGATAATGTAGTGTGATCTGAAACTGAAAATTTCATGTCTTTAATTATAGATGAAATATCGTCAACTAATATTGTTTAGATGATGGATAATATAGTGTGATTTGAAAATTTCATGTCTTTAATTAGAGATGAAATATCATCAACCAATAATATTTCAATGATAATTGAATTAAATTAATTAATTTTCTCATTGAAAATGACCCTTCAAGACAAGTCACGAATGGAAAAAATAGGGAATTACAAAAAAAAATTTGTAACCTAGCATGAAAATTGGACATAATAGAAACATAATTTTATTTTATTTTAATTAC
The DNA here is from genome assembly GCA_007258455.2 of Sequoia sempervirens. Lineage (NCBI taxonomy): Eukaryota > Viridiplantae > Streptophyta > Pinopsida > Cupressales > Cupressaceae > Sequoia > Sequoia sempervirens. Next base: position 22,595 of record VDFB02171107.1, on the reverse strand, counting down.
TAAAAAATTATTTCATAATTGTTTTATTTTTCTTTAGAATTAATTTATTTTTTAGCTATAATTATAGTGTTTATAATTCTTAGTTTTTGGATAAGTGAGGTCTCTTCCTAAAAAATTAATCTTTCGAAAAGGGAAAAAGACTCTAAACTATATTTCTCATCTTATGGATCATCAATCAATAAATTATAACATATTGATTGTCTTCTTTTCTCAATCTCTAAAATTCTTATCTTATGAAGACTCTAAACCATATTTCTCAATCTCTAAAATTCTTATCTTATGAATAATCAGTTTCTCCAACTTATAAATCATCAATTAATAAATTATAACGTATTGATTGTCCCAAGTTTGTGAAGGGTCTAAACTATATATTTTCAATCTCTTATGGATCATCTATGAGATACAATCTGAGATATTGATAAACACCTAGTTAACTATATGTTTCAAATATCTAAAATCCTCATCTTGATAAACATAATCTGAAACATGGATAACAAAACTAACACCCAGTAAGGTTTCATAGACAATATGTCAGCAAATAAACAATATATTACTTTCTAACTAGACCCTACTACATCTAAATTGTCTCTTACCGCATTTCTGCCAGATTACTCAGCTTATTAGTTTAAGCCGGTCAACCTCAAACTATTCGTAACACATTGACGTGAGTCAACCTCAACTCAATTTAAAACAGACTACAGTTGCCCAAATTTCCTGTCAAAAACGTTATATGGAACGGCGTACAGGGACTTCGCACTCGATGGACTGCTTTCAGAGCTCTGTGGATTGACTCTGTATATTACACATTTGAACCTTTGCGCAACCTTACTGAACCCAGATTCCCACCTTCAAATGCCGATTGATACAATACTAGTTAATGCTAGTACCACATATTTTGTCCAAATCCCATTCGAAAATCGTACATTCACAACAGCAATCTACTTACACTGTGCAGGAGCAGTAGCAGGGAAAATATAAACATATACACATAAAATATAAACACAAAATGGAGGCCACTAGCGGGGAACGTTGAAGCCGCCTCGCTCATTGATTCGGGCGGCGACCTCCATGGCATCTCCCACGCCACCTGGAAACACTTGTCAGCTCAAGCTCTGCCTCGCCTCACTTTCCCTTATCTTCTGCGCGTCTTCCATTATCACAGCTTTGTCCGCAGGAAGATCCTCCGACGCAGTCTGCATTCAAAATACAATTTTGTGGTCACAAGGTGAGCTCCAATCAAATGGGTTAAAACTTAAAAACAAAATTAAGGTGTAGTTTAGGTATTCACAAAGAGAACATCGGCGAGCGTAGTTCGTTCCTCATAAGGCAGGCGAGGATTGGTCTCGGCAGCCGACTGAGCTGCGGAGGCAACGCCGCCGGGTAACGTTTCAGGGGTACTCGTGGCTGGTTGCTCCGCCGATTGGATTGCGGCAGCGTCGCTTTGTTCGACGGGCTTATCCCATGTCTTCAGCGCCGCCGCCTCCAATGCCTCTCCGATGGTGATGTAGGTGGTAGATGCGGCTGGATAAGGGGCAGGGGAAGGCTGAACATCAGACGAAACAAGTTGTCCACCCACATACTCTACCCTCACCTTCCTCCCGGGGACGACAGTCTCCGTCACGGTCATTCCTTCCGCCGCCGCAATAGTGTCGTCGCCCTTGCCTACCACGCCCGCCCTCTCGTTCGCCTGCGCCGCCGCTTGCATGCGCGCCGCCACGACGCCTTTCTGCGTCTGCCCCAGAGCCCTCGTCTCCGCGCTCTGCATCAGTGCTGCGTCGCCTGGACTGATGGGCTGCCTCGCCAAATCCCCCCTCGTTTTGAACACGTCTCCGTACGTGATGGCTTCCGATTCATGATCGCCCCTCCTTGCTTGTGCCTCACTCATCTCTGTCTTCAACCTCGTTTTTCCCCGCTTTTCTTTCTCACTGCTCACAGTCCGCTGTTCTTCAGATACCTTTGTCGAATTCCGTCCTTCAACGGCGCTGCCAGACTGAAGATTGCGTTATATATTCACCATGGCTAACGTCATCTGCGGATTCAATGTAGCGGCGTGTTGGATGGAAAATGTTTCTGATGCTACGTGGGGTGTAGCATTACTTACGGTTGTGGAATGAGGATGCAAACTGAAGATACGTTAACAGCACTTGTAATAGAAGGACAGTTAACAAGACTTTCCTTCATTCGCTTCTGATAATAGACCGACTGTAAAATCCTGTTTGGCTTTGATTAAAGCTAAATAGGACATTTGGGTGTACTGAAAGTTAGAGCTGTTATTACTACCTGTTTGTTTTTTTTTTCCTTAGTCTTTGAAGCATATATTATTGTGACGGAGGATTTTTAATTAGTGATTACCGGAAAACCTTCTATTGCCGTTCATGATCCGATTGCTGTTTACTTCTTGTTCACCTGTCCCCCCAATATCCATTTACATTTTAGTCATTAAAATGTTTTAGTTATGCCAATAAAAAATTAGACATTACACTAGTATATGTTCACTACTTGGTCTGTAACCAACCAACCAACAAAAAAAAAAATTAGACATATATTGGTGCAATTATGTTTTGAACACAAATCAACTTGCACAAAATAAAGTCATTTCTGAATTAAATAAGGTACAGTGATGTTTACAATAACCACTTCATGCAAGTGGCTTAAAGCTTCTAGCGCGTTGTATTTACATGTATACATAAATAGTTAATGGTGCACAATGTCACATAATTTATAACATTATAAACAGTTAGTGGTGCACATTCTGACATAATACAAAACATTGATTAGCTTTATGAGCTATCAATTGCACATTCACCCACACTTCCCTTGACATCTTCATGGATTAACTCCATCTACTTCTGGTACCTGCATAAACAGTTAATGGTGTAAGGCTCCCTAATATACCAAAAATCATAGTATAATTCATATATTTGACTGAATTTAATAAAGCCACCTATTTTGACAATTAAATCAAATATAATATTGATTTCCTGAAGGCCACGACAAAACTCAGGCATAGATGGCCACTGCAAAATGAAATGACAGATTATTTCCCACAAAAATTCAAATTTGAAACTCAACCGCCACAATTCAATGCATTCAATTTACCCATTCGAATGATTTTATAAGAGGGAATTTCCAGGGTCATTTTCATTACGAATTCTCCTCTGCTTTCACTGAATATCCTCTACAGATTTCAGAGCTTACTAAGGCAACTTCTGCACATTCCTCTTAAAAGGGAGCTTATTCAGGTCGGTACACCTAGAATAAGTAAATTCATGTTTTTATTTATCAGTATACTAGATTTACATTTATGTTGTCTGTTTCATTATTCAATATTCTCTTCTATATTTACGTACTCAGTGTTTACATTATTTTTAGCCTCTTTTGTCTGTTTCAATATTCAATATAATCTTTTATATTTAAGTACTCACTGGTTACATTATTTTCAGGCATAGTGTTCTACATTTTTTTTTGTTACATTATTTTCAGGCATACTGTTCTACATTTTTTGTCTGTTTCATTATTCAATATACTCTTTTATATTTATCAGACATAATGTTTACATTTATGTTGTCTGTTTCATTGTTCAATATAATCTTTTATATTTATGTACTCACCGTTTACATTATTTTCAGGCGTACCAATAATTTTTCTTTCAGTCAGCTGTTCAACCTAGCATTATCCATTATTTAATCATATCATAGTTACATTGTTTCATTGTTCAATATAATCTTTTATATTTATGTACGCAGCGTTTACATTATTTTCAGGCATACCAATAATTTTTCTTTCAATCAGTTGTTCAACCTAGCATTATCCATTATTTAATCATATCATAGTTACATTTTTTTCACCTGCATTCATCATAAATCAAAGATAATAATAGCAGCATTATACCATACATCAAATATAATAACAACAACATTACCCATTTTTTAATCATATCACAGTTATATTCTAAATCCCTATTTAATAATCATGAAGTTGAATGGGTAATACAATTTTTGTCCCAATTTATTGACCAGATTTTGGATTACAATTTGCAGAAATATATATATATATCATGTCGTGTACAGTTTCATCATAGCAGATTGTATATATATATATATAATCCGATAAGAATGTGTAGGGTTTCATCATAGTAGATTGTATATATATATATAATCTGATAAGAATGTGTAGGGTTTCATCATAGCAGATTGTTTATAAATATATATATATATATATATATATATATATTTGGTAAGAATATATATCATTCTCTATAAATACAATGATATATTCTTATCAGATTGTATACATATATATATATATATATATATAGTCATGCCATGTACTGTTTACTCATATCAAGCCTTGTAGAATTTACATGTGACCAGTAGAAATTTGATCCACCTCTCTCACTTGCAAGATTGTTTGTTCAACAATGAATTTTTGTTGGGTTCAACGGTGTTTGGGTGCATTTTGGCGTCTTTAAAAATCATTTATGTGTATGGCATTAAGGGTTTGACTGCAATAATTTCTATTTACATGTGACTAGTAAAAAAATGATCCCTCGTGAATTATTCTGTCTATGGCATGACAATTTGTCTACTATGCCTTTTTTTGACATTATTCTATGAAGTAATCACATGTAACGTGATTTAAACATAACATTGACGAAATCTTGACTAAGTATAATCATGAAATTTATTGGGTATATAATAAGATACTTAATCTTCAAAGATTTTTTAGTTTAATCTTATATGGAGCTGCATAAAACGTCTCCACCTCTCTTCACCTGCAAGATTGCTTGTTCAACAGTGGGTTTTTTTTTGCATTAAGGGTTTGACTGTAATCATTTCTATTTTTGTAGAGAATGATATGTTCTTATTAGATTGTATATATATATATATATATCTATGCAGACAATCATATATTCTTTGTTGCACTAACAAGTTATTCAATTTTTACTATCCATGCAAGTTAGTGGAAAATTACGGCACTTGCTAGAAGGACTACAAGGGTTGTAGGAAGAGGAAAACATGCAATTAGAGTAATTCGTGGGGTGCACTTTGTTGAAACACAACCTGATGAGGAAGTTCATGCAAATCCCAGCCTAGAAGATGTTCCTGACTCTGCAGATGAAGCCACCAACACAACAGAAGTCGAACCTCCTGTTCAGCCAAATGTTCAACCTGATGTGCAACTTCCCTCACCTATACCCATTAGGCCGTGGACATATGCTGATATGGAAGGAGCAATTAAGAGTGTTGAAGAACACAACATGCCAATAAGGGCAGTAGCAATCAAGTGGGGTATGCCACCTAGCAGTTTGAGGGCATGGCTGTTAGGACAAACCACCACAAAGAGGAGGGGTCCACATACAATTTTAACCTAAGAGGAGACTGAAGTTGTCCAATGGTGCAAGGACATGGCAAGATTGGGCCACAGACTGCAAGTAAATCAACTACAAGCCATAGTTTCCCAAATAACTGCAAGTCGACCCAATCCTTTCACAAATGGGGTCCCCGGGAGGTCATGGTGGGCAGCATTTCGAAGAAGGCACCCAAATTTGACAATCAGAACAACTAAAGGAGTGGACAGTAACAGAGCGATTATGGTTCGTTCTTCTGTCGTGCAAGCATTCTATGACAACCTCGAGAACCTGATCAAACTTAACCACTATGGAGCAAGTAAAATATGGAACTGCGATGAGACTAGTATTCAAGCTGGTAAGAACCGTGGCATGAGAGTTATTTCCAAATTGGGTACAAAATATGTACCACATTTGGTTTCAAAAAGTAGAGAGTGGATCACAGTGCTGGCTTGTGTAAGTGCAACTGGGATAAGCATTCTTGGGTTCTACTTGTTTAAATCAAAGAGGCACATGCATGACTATATATTTAATTGCCAGGTAGGGGCATTGATGGCAGTCCAAGAACATGCATGGATGACAAAGGAACTATCTGTCAAATGGTTAGACCATTTTGTAGCTAATATCCCCAGTGGAGTTTCACCGACAAACATGGCCCTTCTCATTTTTGACGGTCATGGAAACCACGTGGCTTTCAAGACCATTGAACAATAAAAAAAATTAGGAATAGACCTGCTAACGCTTCCTGCTCATACCAGTCACAAGCTGCAGCCATTGGATGTCATCGTTTTTGCTCCATTCAAGGCATATTTCAGAGAGGAAAGAACCATTTGGAAAGCTGCAAACCCACATATTGATATTGAATGTGAAGAGTTGGCAAGTCTTGCAAGCCAAGCTTTCAGAAAAGCCTTCAAACCAAGCAACATTGTTAGTGGGTTCCGCAGAATAAGAATATGGCCTCTTAATTGGTCAGCCCTTGACAATGACATGGGCCCAAGTGAGGGCTATGTTGTTGAAGATGATGTTGCAACTCCTACAAAAAAAGATGAACAGTCACAATGGAAACTAAAGACGATGTTATGGCAGCAGAGACATGCATGTGTCTTCTTGGTTACAATGAGGATGTAATAGATGGTTTTGTGAGAGAATATGATGCAAGGGAAGTGGCAAGTGATGTTGCAGCAGAATGCAATGGGGGTGATGAAGCTACAACACACATTCAACCAAAAATCCAACAAATTTTTGCAGATTTCCAACCAGAAGTTCAACCAGTTATTGCACCCTGCACTGAAGATACAGCCATGAGTTTTCCAACTCAAGTTAGCCAACCAGAATGGATGCATGAAGCAGCCACAAACCTTGGAGTGCAAATAAATCCAACTATGGAAGAAGTCAGCATCTCTATGCCTTTCCCACCACACTTTGATCCAGCTAAAGTAATACATTACTTCACTAATGCAAGGAATTGGCAAGAGCATAGTGATGGTCAAAGTGAAGATGACAATTCTATTAGTGAGGAAGAAGCTGAGTTTGTGCCATGCACCCCACATGATAGATCACAAACAACAAGACCAAACAGCAAATTCTTGAAACTTCTAGTGCAGAGGGTGCAAGGAACATCACAAAGAGGTCGTTCGGGAGTGCATCGCCTTAGTAGGCAATCCCAAGTACTAACATATGACACCTTCATTGAATTGTTCAACCAACAAGAGGAAAAGAATAAAAGGTAAGAGGAGTTGCAACAATGTAAGGAGCAGATGTTGCAGAGAAAGGAAGACCGTAAAGCAGAAGCAATTATAAAGGAAGCAACAAGGGATGAGAAGCAAGCAAGGAAAGTGATAGAAGATGAGCAGAAAATGATAAGAATGTGAGAGAAAGCCATTAGACAGGAGCAGGCCAAGGCTTAACATCTACAAAAGGTAGCATAAAAGAAAGCAAAATAAGTAGAGAAGAGAAAACGTAAGTCTACAGTGGGGGATCCTATGCCCTCCCAACATCCTATCCTGCTTGATATGATGAGCATTTTGTTACCAACCTTTACATCCATCAACAATATGTAGGTTGGGAGTGGCTCACAATAAATGGGATTGACTGCTGATGCAAGCCAGGCATTACTTGCTCAAATAGCAACATGTCTTCAAGGAGGTATTAACCAAGTATCACCTTCTACAAGTGGACCTGACTCAGCTATTGGCGGATTTATCACACCACCTCCTTTTCCTAGAAATATGGACAGTTGATTATGTGCATATTCAATTTTGTTTTTTGATCGATGTAGCAGTATATTTTGGTGATCTAGTTTGCAAATCAGATCTGTTTATTTGCTTAAAGTTATAACTGTGATATGATTATAAGATGTGATAATGCTGATGTAATTATGTTTCAAACCTCACATATGTTTAAGGGGAGAAGATCAATACAAGCTTTGAGTAATATTTTCATATGTTTCAAGTATATTCGAGCCATGTTTTTCTCTCACACCACCTAATCAATTATTGCAATTTGATTCAAAATATAGCTATGATATGATTATAAAATGTCCTAATGCTGTTGTTGTTTGTTATTGGAACCTCGAATTTGTATGCCTTATATGTTTGATGATGGTTTCAGCCTTCTATTTTCTGTGGTCTCACTAATTACACTATATTTCAGTCTTTGTCAATAAAAAATAATCACAAAACTTTGTTTGCAAACACAATTTGCAGACAACGATATATTTTCGCAGACAGTGATATTATATTATAAGATTATATATATATTTGCAAACAATGATATATTCTTATCAAATTGTATGTATATATATATATATACACACACACAATTTGATAAGAATATATGATTGTCTACAAATACTAACCTACCAAAAAATCTGTTGGAGATGATGAGTTTAGGGATTAAAGACGCTCGACAACCAATAGTTAGGTAAACTCATACGTGTGGTTTGATGAAGGCATATGAAGAGAATGATATATTCTTATCAATTATCAGTATCAAAAATTAATGAAACTACATGTTAATTATTAGATTAATTATATATATACACATAGACACACACACACATATATATAGCTATATATGTACATACATATATGCATAACCATATATATATGTATGTACATATATACCTATCAATATATATATATACATGCAGATATATAACTAATCTAATACTAATTAATCTCATAATTACTGTATACTATTGCTCATTTCATCTAACTTTCAGCCATATATATAAAAAGATACATTTTTTAGTATTACTAGGTCATTGCCAAAGTAAAGTCATAGACTATACCTGTCATTAATGTTGAATGTCTTATGTTGATTACGGAGAAGTCCTCGCATGCCTGCCATTAACAAACCAATTCCAATAAATATATTTCTCCAATCAAATAAGCATCTGATAAGAAAAGTATATATTTATGAACATATGTATATCAAAAAATAAAAAACATATCATAAAGCATTCAGATCAAAATGTCCCTATACAGTTTATTGTGTTAACAAACACAACTTTGTCGGTATGTTGATAATCCACATACTTGATTCACCTCTCCATGCTCCCACTTGCCTGCAAAATGATTGTAATAAACGAGGGTGTACTCGGTACTCGTAACATTCCCACATCAAATCATCCTTACAATATTGCATGCACAACAATAAGAGTTTTTATTGGAGCATTAAAATCTACAATGTTTTGATCGTTGGCATGAAGCTGAAAATAATAGTGTGTATTACATATGATGGAACCATACATGGCGGAATGTAATAGAAAGGACATATATATACATATATATGTATGTGTATACATGTATATCTATATGCATATACATGTACATATACATATATTTATTGACAACCATTGCACAAATCTATTTGACAGTGTGTATTGTGCATATACTTCATGCCACGACTTTCAATAAATATATGTATATCTATATATAAATATACATGTCTATGTATATACATATACATTCATACATACATATGCATATACATGTGTATATATATTTGTATATACATATACATGTACATGTACATGTATATGTACCTTCATATACATATACATGTACATGTATATGTATATGTATATACAAATATATAATCTAATTATTGAAACTCATAAAATAAGTGGAAGAAAACAGATAAATATATTGTATGTTGTGATATGATTACATAATGGATAATGATCATTTGAACAGCTAAGTCAAAATTGAATATTCTGTATCGCTAAAAATAATGTAGACACTAAGAACATAAATATAAAAGAGTATATTGAATAATGAAACAGACAACATAAATGTAAACCGGTATACTGATAAATAAAAACATGAATTTAGTTATTTTGGGTGTACCAACATGAATAAGCTCCCTTTTAAGAGGAATGTGCATAGGTAATGTGCATAGGTTTCTTTAGTAAGCTCTGAATTTTGCAGAGGATATACAAGGACTTATAAAATCATTGGAATGTGCAAATTGAATCTTTGTGGGAAACAATATGTCATTTCATTTTGTAGTAGCCAATTATGCTTGAGCTCTGTCGTGGCTTACAGGAAATCAATTTTATATTTGGTGTAATTGACAAAATAGGTGGCTTGCATAAATTTAGTCGTACATATGAATTATAAAATGTTTTATGTTTTTTTATATGTATACGGAGGTGAATTTTGTAGAGGATATACAGTGAAAGCATAGGAGAATTCGTAATGAAAATGACATTGGAAATTGCCTCTTATAAAATCATTCGAATGTGTATATTGAATGCATTGAATTGTGGTGATTGAGTTTCACATTTGTATTTTCTTGCCAAACAATGGTGTGTTGAATGAAAAAAGGAATATTTACAATTATCATTTCACCTATTTCAAGTTACCTTTGTATGCGGGCCCCATCAAAATATCACGTGGGTCCACTAGGAGGTGTTCCCTTTAATCTCAACCTCATCACATTAAAATGTTCTCCACGTGCCCCATATTCCTTCATCAAACCATTCATATGAGTTAACCAGGTGCCCCATAAGCCTTCATCAAACCACGCATATGTGTTAACCTAACAGCGGGTTGTTGGGCAGATTGAAGCCATATACTCATCATCACCCATGGTTTTCTTCCTCATTTTCACCTTTATTATCCATATAAGATTATACATGCATATTCTAATATATATATAATTTATATATATATAAATTATATTTATATATATATATTAGATTACATGGAAGTGTTAAATGCTTGATCTATATACTGTTTGATATATATATATATATATATATATATAACACTTCCATGTAATCTGATATATATATATATATATATATCAGATTACATGGAAGTGTTAAATGTTTGATCTATATATATACTGTTAAAGCATTGGTTCTTCGATTCATGTCAAATGGAAGTTTGGAGGGGTGGCTATATCTTGAGGGAGAAGATGAATGAAAATTAAGTTTGGTTGATCAATTAAGAATAGCAAAGGAGATAGCACAAGGAATGGAATATTTGCATCATTACTGCTTTGTGGAAGTCATTCATTGTGACCTAAAGCCTAGTAATGTGCTATTAGGGGATGATATGACTCCATATATAGCAGACTTTGGAATTGCCAAACTCTTTTTTGAGAATACAGTGAATTCAATGACTTCTACAAGTGTGCTAAAAGGATCTATTGGCTACTTTGCAGCAGGTATAAAAACTACATTATTGTGATATAAAAATGGTCATATATTTTTTGAAATTATGTGAACAAATTACATCTAATAAACATCTGATAAACAAATAAACAAATTATTTTTAACTGTTGACATGTAATTTGTTTCTTTAAAGTTTTGACCTCTAATAAATATCTTTGAATAAGATGATGCTCATAGGTGTTCTGAATTGTAATCACAACATTGTGAATTTTAAATAGCTAGGTGTATGGAAAAGACTTGACGAATGTTATCATCTCAACCAAAAGGTATAGGATAATGTTTTCCAACCATTTCCAAACGTGTCCAAATCCCCATAGTATGTTTATGCATGAAAAGTTAGTAGATAAATGCCAAGGGTTTTCCATAAGAAAAGGAAGGGAATCGTAGATAGTGAACAATTCATACCATGATAGTGATTTTCAATTTATGTGATACCGAACAATGAAGGACATTCATGTTACCCCTCAAGCCTAGACATAGTCTATAGATTAGAGTCACAGAGCACATAAGAAGGCAGGAGTTTCAAACATCATAGGAGATAAAGGAAAGTCAAAAGAGAGGAGAGAATAGTAGTATGTGATGACAAGAGAAAGCCTAAAAGACCTGTAGATGTTATAGAGAGAAATATTCACAAAATCAAGCATATAATGGTCATAAAACGACAAAGGAGAAGTCAATCACAATGCCATTAGGGGAAGTTCTAGATTTTATAGTGAGAAGCTTATAAATATGAAAATTATGTCTAATAAATCTGACAAACCTAAGAAGACAATTCATAGACATGAAATGGTAGTGGGAACTAAGTTTCCTGTTGTAGATTGAAGAGTTCAAGAATACCATTTTAGCTATGAACCATGAGCTTTCCATTTTTATAAAAAAGCAAGTGTTTGAAAGTGAAGAGAGGAGAATTTTGAGTCGTGTCAAAGTTACTATCATATTTTATAGTAAAAAGATATTGTAGCTCCAGTTTTGTTTCAAAATAAAGTTTGAACAGGTAGGAGAACAGTCTAGTGGCTAGGTGTAAGTCATGTGGTCAAATAATGCTAAGTATATGGGTTCTTGTTAGAGGACTATGGATTGTGACATATAGGACAATCATCTTGAAGGAAACATTTTATGTATGACAATCATAAAAATGGACAGTCATAGTGACAATAAAAAAAGACCTAGCAGTTGACAGTCACAAGGCAATGACAGAGTGCAAGTGGTAGTCCATGAGCCCAACACAAAGTAAAAATCTACTAAAGGTTCCATAGAAGAGGGAATTAATCACAAGCAAAGTGTTGTGACAGTCATTAACCTGTGACAGCAAGGTTCTATTTTTACTTGTGTAGTGCAACAGAAGATAAAGAGAAAAATGAGGTAGATGTTCGAAGAAAGTGGGAATTTATTGGAAGTTGGATTTTCCATTAACCCCATTAACCGTATCCTGAAACCCCTTAACAATTTGGGGCAAAATCTGAAAACCCAAAAAAAAATTGATTATACTAGCGTTTGACAATAACCCAATAATTTTCATGATTATTCTTGGTCAAAATTCTGTCAATGTTCTGTTTATATCACAGTACATGAGATTAGTTCACAGAATAATGTCAACAGAAATCATAGCGCTCAAACACTGACGTCGCCAAAAAAACCCACTATTGAACAAGCAATCTTACAGGTGAAGAGAGGTGGAGATGTTTTATGCAACTCCATATATAAGATTAAATTAAAAAATATTTGAAAATTAAGTATCTTATTATATACCCAATAAATTTCATGATTATACGTGGTCAAAATTTTGTCAATGTTCTGTTTAAATCACATTACATGTGATTTCTTCATAGAATAATGTCAAAAAAAGGCACAGCAGTCAAAACGTCCATGCCATCGATAGAATAATTCACGAGGGATCATTTTTGTACCAGTCACATGTAAATAGAAATGATTACAGTCAAACCCTTAATGCCATACACAACAATGACTTTTAAAGACACCAAAATGCACTCAAACACTGTCGAACCCAACAAAATTCCACTGTTGAACAAGCAATCTTGCAGATGAAGAGAGGTGGAGACGTTACCTGCAGTCGAATGAAGCCAAAGCAAGATTCGACGGTGGGAGAGAGGATGCAGCGACGAAAAATGTACAAATCAACCGCGGGAGATGATGAGTTTAGGGCTTAAAGTTGCCCAGCAACCCATGGTAAGGCTAACACGTACGCATGGTTTGATGAAGGCTTAAGGGGTACGTGGTTAACTCATACGCATGGTTTGATGGAGGAATATAGGGCACGTGGTTCTCATTTTAATGTGATGAGGTTGAGAGTAAAGGGACCACCTCCTAGCGGACCCACGTGATATTTTGATGGGGCACGCATACAAACGTAACTTGAAATAGTTGAAATGATAATTGTAAATAGGTATTTTTAAAAAAAAATTGGATTTGTAATGAACGGGTATGGGAAAAATAATGAAGATCTAGGGGACAGAGGTAAAAAAGCCCCCTTTTTGACCACCTTTCGCTTTATGAGTTCCACTAGGCATGTTTGAAATACCCAAAAGCCAAAATTTTCTTTTTAAGGTCCTAACTCAGTTACGAAGAAGCCCAATTTTTTTTTTTGAAATTAGACCTATTTTGCACTCTGCACGAATGCACAAAGTTAGCCCTGATGGCTACTGGGGATTTTCCCCTAGTGATTATATCTATGTTTTTATTTTTTCTTCTAAAATTGTATATTTATTTTGAAAAATAAATATACAAATTGTTTAATTAAAAATATTTGTAATTCTAACAAAATAATAATTATTATTATTATCATAATAAGAATATTTATGGGCGGGGGCCCTAGCTCGATTGGCTAAGTAATTCTGTTGCGGCTCTGCTGGTCACGAGTTCTAGTCTCCCCCATCCCGTGGTACTGGAGGGCATGTCGCGCCAGCGCTGCTGGTCACGTTAAAAAATTTACTAGGCGCACTGCAGTTTATAGGGGGTCGTGCTACCTGATTCCTGCAGTCTAAAAAAAAAGAATATTTATTATTATAATATTACAATCAATTCATTTTGTAAAATTAACATATATAAGGTGTAGATTAATGTGATACAGTAATTGATTTAAACAATTATATCTAGTAATTGAGTAAGTTGATTATTTTCAATTTTTTTAAAAGATAATAAAACATTAATGTTACTTGATTGCATATTGTCAAGGTCTAAAATAATGACCTAGTCAAATAAGCAAAACAAATCATAATAGTAAGAATTTTAGATTCAACTGTGTATTTTTTTTACATTATTATGTTTCAAAACACAATTAGTGATCCATCATCAAGATGATCCAAAATTTGTTGATCTATAAGAATATACAAAAATGAATCTAGAAGATCTTATTGTTATCTTCATAGACTATGGAAAACTCATTACTACACAAAAAAACATGAATATGCCTTTTACCATTAATGACGAAGGGTGAATAACAATACCTTGTGATGAAGAAGGAAAAGAAAGTGTGTTAGTCTCTTAGAGATGCATTTGGAAATCTCTTACTTTACTGTGGCACACTCTCATTGTTTTTCTTCACGAAATACTTGTCCCCATGTCGCTCATCTCACCACTTCTAAAATGCTAGATAATAATAAATGATAATCATTCACACTTTGACTCCTAACAATTTCCAAAAGTGATAGCAATGGTAATATTATGTCACATATATTTGAAAATATATTCAACATTTTCCCCATCAATCTTGATTAATAATGTTTTTCTGAGCTCTTTTGTTCAATAATCTATTTGATCAATGAAGTACACAAAAAATGAGATTTCTTTTAATTGTGATGAATTTTTTTAAAAAGTTGCAACATGAAACATTTTTCTTATCGCTTAGATGATGGATCACGTAGTGTGATTTGAAACGCCGATGAAGAAAAAAAAATTCACACAATTTAAGCTAGAAATCTACAAGCTATCATTATAGACTATGAAAATTTTATGTCTTTAATTTAACATGAAATATTGTCTACCAATAGTATTTCAATGATAATTTAGTTAAATTAATTAATTTTTTTTATTTTATCATTGAAAGTGGCCCTATAAGGTGAGTCACAATAGTAGTGCATCAAACAAAAAAAGGGAATTACAAGAAAATGCACCCTAACATGAACATTGGACATAATAGAAACACAAGTTTATTTTATTTTAATTACCAAATAATTATTTCATAATTATTTTCTTTTCTTTTATAATTATTTTAATTTTTAGCTATGATTATAGTGTTTAGATCCTCTTGGATGGTCCATGGTTTTTGGATAAGTCAAGTATCTTCCCGAAAAAAGGAGAAGTGGGTTTCAATCTTGAGAAAGAAAGTATCAATATGGTTCTTGTGCTTACCACTAGAATATTAAGAGGATTATTTATTGAAGGATATTGTTAGTACTATCAATCAAATAATCATCATTGACACAATGACCAAATCTAGGAAACATCTAATGTTTGTCAAATTTTATGTAAATACTAAGGTGGATTTTGTGCTCTCGTCCACTATATTTTTGTCTTCTAAATTTGGAGAATGGAGGTAGGATAATTTCTATGAATATTCTGTAATCATGTGCCAAAAATATGACAAAGCCAACCACTTTGTTGTTTCTTGTCTCAATATTATGCTCAAACACCATACTCCTAGAAGAAAAAATGTGAATCCCTTTGCTCAACCTTTTGAGTTTATGCCCATGGTGGATGGTGGTTATTCTTTGGATGGCCCTAGCAATAATTGTGCCACGTGCTAAGTTCCTCTTGAATAGTCAGTTGGGTGTAGAATTTGGTTGATGTGGATATGGCTGACCTACTTCACTTGTTTCACTCTCTAATGGCAAGGAAAAAATGAATATGCTTATGGATGAGGTGCCTCATGATTTAAGAGCCACAATAAAAAGGGCAATGTTGTCAACGAGATATCAAGTGTTTATGATTCTATGGTTAGGGTTGGTGGCCATATTCAAATTTCTTTTGAGTTATATTGTTTCAAGTTACCATGATTTAGTTTTTCTTGTTTATATTTATGGGCCTCTAGTTAATTTTTTGTCCCTATTGGATAGTTTTGTGTGTGTTGATGTTTGATTTTAGCCTTAGGGCTAATTGATCTTTGTTGTGATCATTTATATGGATGCTAGCATTCATTGCTATTATTTTTTATGACTGGTGTAAAGCATTTAGAACCCTTTCAAAAACCTATTTTTACCTTGTATAAAAAATAGATCTATTTTGTTATTTAATTGAATAAAATTTTAAAGAGATAAAAGAATACTCTAGATCTTGTTTAAATAGATACAAGAGTAATTTTTTATTATTTTGGAGCAACTTCCAAATTGACTATCTTTTGAAAAAAAAAATCAATGCATTTAATATAAAAAATGCTAATTATTTATATTGAAGGCATGTCTCCACATAAACAATTAGTACATTGATTATAACATATCAATAATTTACACTAAATGTTAAAATAGAAAGAACTTAAAAATCAATAGATTAGAATCAAAACAAGTGTCTTTGTATGTAGAAATAGATTTCATAATAAACAACTGATTTATAATGACATTAAGAAAATAGATGAATAAATAATTTTGACTACTATGTATTATAGAATATGCTATCGTTTTGGGTATGTAATTTTAAATACTGTCATTATTGTTCACAAGAATTCATTCAATATTAAACATCTTTTGAAATAATTCAAAAAATATTAAAAATATTAAATAAACTTTCTAAGCTGATTATTAATCAGATTTGCTTATTTTTAAAAACAATTTGATGAATATCAGACTGCATTTGACATTGTTATAAAACTCTTAAAATGGCAGTTTCTTAAAATTTAAATATATTATTTAAATAATTAGTGGTCTTGGTGGTTTACGAAGCCCACGGTGTGCTCAACTAGAAATGCATGGAAAGAAATTGATTGGAGAAGCCTCTTCAAACTTGCTGGCTTTCAAACATAATTAATTCTTGTATCACTGGGTGGATTTTGACCTATATTCTCCGATTTTATCATATTCCTTCTCAATATTTCTCATTCTGGGTTTGTTTGACTTAGAAAACAGGTTTCTTCAGCGTCTTTGGGACTTGTCTTCGCCTGCTACATTTACTACTTCTGCGCTCTCCACAGTCAAATGGGGGATGAAACTTATCATTCTGGAAAGAGATGGGTGATGGGAAAACTCAATTTTAATTGTATTCGGGCCCTGTTCCTAGTTTCCTATGCTCTCAAATTTGCCTGTATAAGCTTTCTTAATCCCACGGTTGAATTATGTAAGTTTTACTGTTGCCCATAACCATTTTTTTTGCCTTTTCTTATTGTTTCTTGCTACCTGCTATAGGAACCGCAAAATGACTGCTTTTGATTACAGATGGTAAAGAAGGAAACCCATTTTACATAGACAAGAGGTCACAAACTCATATAATTAAACTCATTTTACATAGACAAGAGGTCACGAACTCATATATTTTTCCAGAACCATCCTTTGAAGATGATGAAATCAGTGTCGGAATCAAACATGCAACCTCATGCTCTCAGCTGTTCTTCTCTCATCATAGGTAAGAACAACACTCCCCTTTTGCTCTGCAAAAGTACAAGTTTTGAGAGGGATGGATTCATTTGATGCATCTACATGGTGAAAGATGTGGGAAGAAATTATGTATCTGGTAAAGATGGCAGAGGAATCCTTTGCTGTGAGCGCTCTAACTATCGGACAGACATTTGCTATTTGAGAGGAGGCATGAGGACCCATTCTCAAAACGCTCCATTTATCTTCACGCCCATCATAAATCAGATCGGGACATAATGAGACCACATCCACGCAAATGGGAGAAGAGCATCATGAAGAGCATTGATGAAATCACCCTCAAAGCAGAGGATGAGAGGGAGGAAGCCTGTCAAGTCCAGCCAGGCTGGGCTTAAGTATCACACACTAAGCTCTGACTTTTCCCCTGAGTCAAAAAAAAAACAAAATCCCGTTTCCGTTTTCCGTTTCAGCACGTCACTGTCAGGCTGGGCACTGCCACATCACGACTGCGCTTGTACCGTGCACTGCTCCCGTGCCTTCATGGAACATTGTACCTTTCACTGCTCGCTGCTCGGATATTTTATGCAGGCAGCTCCAAATTACAGGGGAAGTTTGAAGATTTATCCACCTAAAATGCAAAGTACTTTGAAATGCAAAATAATTTTTTTTTGGCTGGTAAGCAAGAATTGCCTATAATTCATTTTAGATTTATATTAAGGTTATTTATTTTTTTTAATTTTTTTTTAATTTATATAAAAATGTTTAAGATGATTAAATAATGTAATAAATTAATAAAATAAATTTAAGTAAATCTATTACATAAAGATTAATAATAAATCAATTATTATATATTACTTATTTATATATTATATTATGTTTTAGATTTAAATTAAAAGTTTAGATTTAGATTATAAATGTAAAAATTTTAGTGGTATATTATAAGATCTAAAATTAAACCTTAATATGATTCTTAAAGGTGGGTGAAAAAAATATAAAATAAAGTTTAAAACCATTGTAAAAGAGATAGTAACAATATAATAGTTATGAAACAAAATGATTTTTAAAGAGTTTTTCTTTTATTAAAAGTAAAATGTATATGTCATAAATATGTTGATATGGAAAACCTTAATATAGTTAAGAAATCTTAAAAATAAATTAGATTGTATGAGGTTAGAGAGGTTCACCAAATATAAGCTAATTAAATAAATTTAATTAATTAAATACAAATCAATAGATATTATGTAATGATAGTTGAGACTAATAAATTATTCTTTTGATGATAGATTATATTATATTATTTATTTAATATAGTATAGTATATAATATAATATAATATGAACAAGTGCCTATCTAGTATAGTAGTAATTGTATTTATTGGTTAATTGATAAACTATTTATGGAATATTAACTTAGGGGCAACTCAAATCATAGGTTTGAAATAATAGCTCTCAATAAAAATATTTCTTCAAAATAAAATAATCATACTAGTAAAATAATTATATCAATACCAAATATTATTTAAGTGTGCTATCTATGACTTCTTTATGTTCTTGATTTTTGAATTTTTTAATAAAATCTCCAGTATTTCAACTCATAGATTTGTAGAAAAAGTAAATTTTAAGATATTTTTATAACCAATTATGATTGCAATAATTATGAAAATAAAACTTAAAAAATACTATTAATAATTTCATGAATTTATCTATATGCTCATCATCATATGAATTTTAAAAATAAAATAGATGATAAATAGGAGTTATGGAAAAACTTCCATTTAGATTAATCTAGTAAGATGCATATAAATAAGTACACATTAAAATATTAACAATTAGTTTGCATATTTTTACTTTTGGATTCACCCAAATTGTCTCTACTTATTTTACTTTGCTATTCATTGATGGTAAACAATTGTTATGTTCCATAGATAAATATATAGAAACAAAAGAACTAGTACCAAAAACATTCTTAAAAAAAAACACAAAATTAAATAAGAAATAATATAAATATATGAATTTTACTATTATTTTTACACATCTATTTTTTTAATTAAATGATATTTTTATTATTGTAATATAGTTTATTGTATTTTCACATTAAAAAAAATTCATGTTTAATCATTTTTTATTCTATATATTTCACTAATTTACAAAACTTTTCTATTTTTCAAATGAAAATTGTTTCATATTTATAAGACCTCATTTTGCTCTTATCTCTATTCATCCCTCATCTTTGTTTTTATTTTTTGAGTCTATTATTTTTTGTTTTGAGTCTATTATTTTATGTCTAACAATACATATATAAGACCTTTTAGGGTTTTTTAACTTAATATCTCTTTATTATAATTTCATTATTTTAATACTAACTTAATATCTCTATATTATAATTTCATTATTTTAATATAAATTAGCAATATTGTTGTAAAATTTTTTTTTACTTTTCAAAAATTTTATTATTATATTAATTTTAGATATTATTTTTTTATTAATAAAAAATTTAAATTAATTAATAAAAAATTCAAATTAATGAAATTTCTTTAATATTTTCAACATTATATTACACTTGATTTTTTTTTGTTGTAATATTCTTTTAAATGAATGGTGTTGTTTTCTAATTTTGATTACTTGTAATATTTTTTCTATATTATATTTTCTCCTTCTAAATTTCTTCTATTAAGAAAACATCTTGATTCTTGTGCAACCTTCCCCTCACCTCTTATATGTTTAATTCATAAGCAACAAACTCTTATATCTATACTAGTTTATGTTACAATTTTTAATTAAAATTATTTGTATTTTATGGAGTATAAAATTATAAATATATATTTATAAATATAAATACAAGTCTATTTGAATATAATGTTTATTAAATGGCTAAATATATAGACTATAACTAACATGTAAATGAAATGTATTCAATCCCTATATTTAAGGGAGTTGTATGGGAGTAAAATTAAATATCCACTGTGATTAAAATGGTAGTAAAGAAAGTAAGTTGTGAGGCATTTGTGGAAAGGAGAGGGTAATTTTTTTTATATTGAATTACACTTTGCGAGTTTTTTTATCATAGGTTTTTCCACATTTTAATTGATGTACATATTGTTTCATTTATTCTCTTATAAATATATTTAGATGAAACCATCAAAATAATAGCAAAATTGGAGTAAAATTGATTAAAAGAAATTCCAAAATAATAGTTTACCATCAATTTCCTAAAAATCCACCCATAACTGTACCTCAAATTTTTTAACCAATCACATTCAAGAAAAATATTTTTTCAAATTTCAAAAGTTAAATATTTACATGTTCACTTTACAAATATTAAATTTTATTTAAAAAGGGTATTTCTTTTTAGTTTTTAATTGGTTCAAAATCAACTTATTAACAACTAATTAACAAAACTCATTGCAATAATATTACTATGGAAAATACTAATAATATAGTATATAATATAATAGAATAAATAATATGTTATATAAATATATAATAGTATGTAATAATAGGGTAAGTGCACCAAGATGGTTCCCAAAAAGGGGGCTTAAGTGACCACTTTTTTTTCTGAAATTAGGAAATACTGACCTTGGACATGAAATTGAGGATAGTTACACTCAAAATTTTGAGATGGAACAAAAACAAGGATAGAGGTGCTCCGAGTCTACTTTCTAAACTATTAATTTATTTTGAAAATGGTTGAGATTAAGGGGTTCAAAAGAGGGACGTATACAAATTGGTGCTATTTTTGTCAGAAAAACATAACATAACAACTCTTGCATGACCTGAGCATGGTGAACTTTTTTGTAGTATTTTTAAAATTACTCAGTCAAAAGTTAGTTAACAGTATCTAGTTGATGCACGATTTTTCTGATAATTTTTTAATGAATATTTGATTTTTACTAATTTTCTAAGTGGGCACTTCCTGAAAAGCAGAATTTTGTTCGTGCTCCCCCTAAAACTTTTTGAAGGTAATTGATTTTTTTTTAATTTTTTTTTTTAAAATTGTAGAATAGAATCTAGTTTCTAAAAATGTAATTTATTTGAAATTTCGATGAACGATTAATTTATAACAAAAAAAAAAACCAAACACTGCTTTTTGGCGAAAAAGAGACATACAAACAAAAGAAATTATGGATGAAAGGCTTAACATTATTAAAAAGTGAAAAAAATTACATCGTTGGATAGCTAAGAGAGAACCTAACATTACCCATGTGTTTTCTTTTGTCGATATTGAACCAGATGCAATTCTGATGGTGAGCATGAACCCAATTATGTGAAAAATTGTAGAATTTGCAAAAACACGTCTCTGGTAATTGGGAATGCCCTCTAAGCCTTTGGGTTGGTATTCCAAGGCAAATACCAA
Source organism: Sequoia sempervirens (assembly GCA_007258455.2). NCBI lineage: Eukaryota > Viridiplantae > Streptophyta > Pinopsida > Cupressales > Cupressaceae > Sequoia > Sequoia sempervirens. The sequence continues at coordinate 670 of VDFB02171107.1, read as the reverse complement.
TGCTAAGGCTCGGGGATTCCCAAAGCAGAATATAACGCGTTCGCGTTATAACGCGAGCACGTTATTTCCTAGTTTTGACATTTTGCTTAACTGGGATACATGCCAAGCAAGACATAACACGTTCATGTTATGTCTTCATTAATGTTATGTCTTCGTTAATGTTAATGTATATTGTATATATCCTTGTATGTATGTATGCCTATATGTATTAGTGCATGTATATTGTATGGATGTAGGATTTTATGTACATATGGGTATGTGCAGATCATGATGGGCCAAAAAATGGCAATATTGTGGGTATTTGTAGGGTATGTGGCTGATGACTTTTTTTTACCCAAAATTGATGAAATGAAAAGGGTTTTTAGAGGATATTCTCAGCTTTCCACCAATATAAATTATGTTTTAATTTGAATTTAATAAATAATTATTATTTATTTTCTATTATAATTACGATTAAAGTCCTGATCAATAGGCTGATTAAAAAACATCTATAACTTTCAAACGGTATCACATTTTTTCAATCCGAAACATGCGTCACATTGTATGCTTCACATACTATAGGATTAAAAAATGAAAAAAATAAATTTCATGAAGTTTTGACCAAGTTAAGGTGGTTAGACATACAAATTTTTATATTTTTTAAAAAGTTGTAATAAAAAATTCACAATTA
>VDFB02171106.1:0-24392 GCA_007258455.2 Sequoia sempervirens | reverse complement strand
AGTCTTTGACTAAATATGAAGAAGAATCAAAATAAATTAAGTTGAGAATCAAATTCATCCTAGTTCCAGATCCAACCGACCTTGATGATGTGCTTTCAAAAGTAAAGGTACTTTCTAGAGATGAAGGGGATAAGGGAAAATTGATTGATCCAAGCTAACTTCCTTGGAGAATTTTCTTTCTACATCAAGCTTTCCAAAGATACAAGTCGACCATGCTTAGATTTTTGTCCCAGGACTTTATTTAATTATAAAATTTCCTTTGAGGCTAACCTTGTAATATTTTATTGTCGAATTAAATTAGGAAATTTAAAAGGGTGTCAAGGTCGACCTCTCCGACTAACCTAATGTAAACCAAATTTAATATTTCTCTTGGGCCAACATGTCTTGAGGAATTTTCTATAAATTAAAGGTTCCTCCTCATTTGTAAGATTAATAGTGAATAGTGGATAGTTTTTAGAGGTTAATGTTGTTATAATTGAGAGACTTGAATTGTTGCAAGTTATTGGTGAAGTGAATACAAGTGAACAAATTGTCTTTTGGTGCTCTTCTTTGTGTTATTTCATCTATGCATGGTTCTTGTGTCTAATCTCTCATCTTTTTGAGTAAGTGTTTTATGGTTAATCTTATAATTAGTTGTAGTGCATTTGTGTCTTTGATAAAGTGTTTGAGTTGTTAAGGAATCTTTGTTCCATACTTTTGGTGATCTGTTGATTGTGGATTGTTGTGTAAAGTTAGCGTGGGCCTACTCTATTTTGTACTCAAGCTCAGTTGTGGATTTTTGAATGCATGTTTGAATATTTACAATATGAAAAATATTTTGATTCCTTTGGATATTGCACCATCTTTGTGATACTATAGATCTAATCTTGGTTAAGCAAAGATTGGTTTTGGAAGATTGGTCCATCTTGAACACTATTATTTTCAAAGGTTCTACTATATCTTAGCTTAGGTATTCTATATTACCTATACAAACTACTAGATTATCCAATAGAAAAACATGTATTTTTGGAATTTAGCCAACAATTTGTTTAATATCACAAGTTGTGGGAATTTAAACATAAAAAAGGATTCATTTTCTTATTGCAATAGAATGGTATAATTGTGCTAGTATAAGCAATGCTAACGAGTCTAATGCAAATTTGTAGTTGCATAACTTGAATCTATATAATTTCAGACCAAAATATGATCCATTTAGAAGAATGGATAAATGGGTGTCTTCCACTCTTAACCATATTCCTCACCTAGAAGATTTATGCAAAATTGCATAGATGGCCATGAGGTTAGAAAGAGGAGTTATTGTTAATTTATTATGGACCAAATAAATACACTACATACATATAGAGTACCTAATTAGGTTGAATATGATGAGATTATTTCATGTTCAAGCTATGAATTGAACATGGTCTCTATTGATCTAGTTCTAAACCCAAATTTTTCTAATTTAGAGGTATATTTGTTAAAATCCTTAACCTATAATATTTTGGATAGTTATGCTAGTTGGTTATCTAGTAACAATAGGGAATTGAGGGCATGATGGGTTACTTTGACCTTCAATAAATATGTAGGAAAGAAAAGGAAATATAGAGAAGAAGATATTGATATCTTCTTGGTTATAAAGAGAAGAGTACAACTATAATGGTATTGTTGTCACTTTGTGCCTCCCCTTTTATTTCCCATAAGCTATAACTAATCTAAGAAATATTAATGGGTTTTTTATGCTCCAATATACCTATGGTATTTTTATTTCTTTACCAAGATTTGGTCAAATATCTATTTGAAAAATCTCAATAAATATGGTTAATTGGTAGCACTTCTCAAAAGAATTGGATCTTTTCTTGTTCCAAGCCTCAAAAATTTGTAAAGTGGTGTCATGTTTGTAAGGGCACAAGGAAAAATGAACTCTGGTTTTGCAAAAACCATAAACCCTATCCAAGTCTTTGCACTTTATTTCTATTTTAGTGTTGACTTGTTTGCTAGGTTCTCGGTATCTTAAGTTTTATTTGATTTACCTTTTATTCTTTAGGTTCTTGGTAATTGATTTGCTAGAAAATTGAATAGCTTAAGTATTCTACATATATTACCTTTTGTGGGGCCCATTCTTCAACAAGTGGTGGGTTTCTATTGGTTTTTACACTTTCATGTGATCTTAGTTGCAAAAGTTAGTGATAGTTGTAGACTCATAGAAAAGATGACATCTGGTAAAATTTTATTTGGTTCTACATGTCCATTACTATGATGAAGTAGGCATGATTATCAATTGTAGATTAGTGGAAATGTGACACAAGGCCCTACCTTCTATTGATTTTCTGTGTCTATGAGTCCATTAAGGAAGACCCCAATATAGGTTATAGACTAATAGAAATGTGAAATATGGCCATATCTAATATTGATTTTGCATATCTGTGAGTCCATTGAGGTGTGCCCCATTTCAATATGTGGACTCAGATGAATGAAAAATAGCCTTGGAGCTGACATATCTCACCTTTTCAAAGCTCTCTATTTTGTAGGACTATGTAGATGACATGGAAAGGAAAGAGTGACATGGATTGACCTCATTATTTTGATTTTTCAAAGCACGCCAACTTCCAAATAAAAAAAACTTAGTCAAGATGATTGAGAATTATCAATCTTGCACATGTTATTTGAGATTAATGATGCATATTCAAATTTGAAGAATGGATAGTGGAATGATCTTGGTTTATGCAAAAAGCAGTAATGGTAGAAGTAACTATTTTCTACTAGATATAATTCTTGAGGCTATAGGGGTGATTTTTAATATATTTGTTAACAATTAGAGGTGGAAAAAATGATGCTCATGTTTCATTGATTGTTTGTAGACTAATTTTTTTATCAAAGATTCATCCATAGCTATGATTTGTCTATGAATTTTTTGGGGGTTTCTTCTCTTAATTAATGTGGAAGCATGACTAAGGTGTTAGGTCCTTTATGGCCATCTTTTAGCTCAAGATTTAAGGACCACATATTTGTGCTTGATTTGTAGGGGTTTTGGCTAGAGTTTATAGCCTATTCATATACTCCATCTATCTCCTATGACCTCTAGATACATATAAAGAACTTTTGTGCTCATTGTAATGGTTCTACCTAGTTTCTATAGCAGATAATATAGTTATATGCATTCTACAACTATAAACAAAATTATGCCTTTGTATTAATGAAAGTTGTCACTTTACCTCTTCTTTCCTTTGGATATGTTGCATATATGTCTCGTCTTCATGTATAGGTGCACTAGATTATCATATTCTATGTCTATATGTTGTGTTAACTATATTTAGTAGGTGTTTAGTGTGAATATCTCCTTTACTTCTAGAATTTTGTTAATCCAAAACCTCCATATATACCCCGTCAAGCCGAGTGAGTAAAGAACTATGTAAGTCATTCTAACTATTTCCATTAATGCACTATACTATTTCAAACAAGAAGAAAAAACTATAATTTAGGTGTATCACCTTCCCTTCCCATTTTATTCAATTCCTTCTCACCCTTTTCTTCTCTAATCTAGTATATTGGGACTAGTAATAAGATTTCATATTTTGGATTGGACCACATATCTGTACCTAGTTTAGAAAGCAACCTGACCTTCTCCAAATATTTAATCTCAACAACAAGGTCACACACCTTAAGGTTATTTTCATTGTATGTTTGGAATTTTGAGCCTATGTTCAGTAGGGTGTTTTTTCATGTGACAAGATTTTTAACACACCTGATGGGACCAATTTGATGGAATTTATTTTATTCTACTGAGAAAGCGGTGTTTCTCTCAAAATTTCCACCCTTGAGGAGGCATACAACAAGCTTCCTAGAGACTCTACAACAACTCAATAATCTTGATCCCAAATCAAACCTACAAATTCATTCCTAGAATTCAAACAAGAGCATCTTCTAGAGGTAATTTTGAATACACTAAACTATCATTTTCTTCTTATAGAAGAATAAATAGGTATTATTTATCACTAGGAGGGAGAAGTAGGGTTTTATAAATCCATCTCCTATGGCTTCATTCACACCTCCATTTTGTAGATTACTTTAACCTAGGACTCTTACCACCTAAATAAATAGACTATTATTCCATATGCTTGTCCCTAGAAATCAAATTTTTGTCATTTTTAATGGTGTTAACCCTCTTGTTTTAGCCCAAAGGGATGACATACTAGTGAATGCTTTGGAAAATATTCATTTTTCATTGGTGATAGATCCACTAATCCAATAGAAAACATTCAGGATGTGGCCAACATATACTTTGTACACAATATCATAGAAGACAATGTTGTTATTAGGCTCCTAACCACATACTTGAAAGTTAAAGCATTATAATGGTGCATAGGTTTGTAACCTAACTCCATTCACAACTAGGATGAGTTAGGTGAAAAAATATTTGAACAATTTGAGGATGAGAGTGATCAGTTATCTTCAGTGGAACAATTGACAACAATTAAGAGGTCATCCCATAAATTCAAGGGATATTTTAACTTCAAATTTTAGAAGACCTGGAATAAAATCCCTACCTTGGTGAAGCCTTCTCCCAACCATTTCTTGATAGTGATGTGGTTGTTATGATACAATATATGGGTTGGGTGACCTTGATAAACACATATGAATTTTCCATTAGGGTATAAAATTGTTTAGTAAAAAGTAGGAAAATATCTCCAATTCCAACAATTCCTCTATTCCCATAGTTTCTTCCTCAACAACCCAAATTGGCTCCTATTCCAATTGCATCTACTATTTAGCCATCTATTTTTTCTACACCTTCAAATGAATTGCATGAAGTTAAATCATTATTACAAAATTTTGGTAATGAGTTAGTGACCATAAAGAGGCAACAAGCTCAAAATTTTAGACCTTGTAAGCCTCAAAGTCAACATTATCAACAAAATATGTAGGCATGTCAAGGGAAAAATCAATGGAATTATGCAAAACCATTGAATAGTGTAAATCCATCCACCACTTACACTTCAAAGGCTCTTGTTCCTATTTATAATAACTTTGGTAAGGAACATGACTGGTGTTACCCATATAATCAACCACATAATCAAATTTATTTTTAAAATTAAGAGTTTTAGCAAACTCTGGTAGTTCAAAATGAACCCTTAACTTGACAATAATTTGATGCAAACCAGGAATCTACTAGTAGGAAAGGTCACATGATAGGAGACTCTAAATTGGACAATTTTCATGAAGAACAATTTTTTTGCCTAAACCAAAATAATGTTGATGTAGTGGCCCAAAACACAAGGTCAAATAAAAGAGTAGTGGAATGTGGTATATATCCCATGGTTGGTCAAACATTAGCCTCCCAATTACCCTAGGATACTATAGTTTCTAGTACAATAGGTAGGAAAATTGTGCTACAACCAAATTAAACTATTAGTAAGGGTAACAATTCATAAGAACAATTGCAAGTCATCCAATTAGCAAGGTTGGACTCTTCTATTCCAAGAGTTTGACCTAAGGTTACTCAACCTCCTTTCAATATTGTTAATTGATTGAAGAAGGGTAACCTAAATGTCACCATATGGGAGGATCTTTCCATCCCATCTCAAAGAAATTTGTTGCAACAAGTTTTAGAAGGGCTCAAGCTGCTAAATGATATGCGAACAAAAGAAGGAACTAGTCCACCAACCAGCCTAGTGCAACCCAAGAAAGAGGAGAATTCAATTAAAATAAGTAAGAAAACCCCCTTTTATTTGTCATTAATTATTGGAGATCATCTAGTACATAATTTTATGATTAATTCAGGGGCTAGCAACTTTTCTATACCAAAAAAGATAGTTGATCTCCTTGGAATCAAGTATGAACCTATGGCTAATGGAATTGTGTAGTTGGATGGAACTATTGTCAAGATAGTGGGAGTAATTAACAATATAAATTGACCTTTTATAAATTACCTAGTTACACTATGTTACAAGACATTTTAGTCATTGACCTCCCTACCTTCTTTGTCATTTGTTTCTTTAGAGAGTTCACTACTAAGGTAGGTGGATGCCTATCTTTTGATTGGTCTCATATGCTATTCACAACTAGGTATAGTACCAAAGTTACCATCAAAGTTGAACATATTGTGAAGGATCATAATTAAACCTACACTCCTAGCCCCATAAATATGAATTGCACACTATACAACTAAAGGGAAAAGTTTACTATTTGTGATATTTCTACTCTTTTGGATTAGGTTCTTGATTGTTTGCTAGATGAATGGGGTATGCATTTCAATTTGACCCACTCAATGAAGTAGAGGATATTGGTCTTGGAAATTACTGCATTCATGAAGATAATAATTTTTTATAGTTTGGTTGTCACTGATGTCAAAAGTTCATTGGAGTGTGTTGTAGTCTAGTTGTTTGGTTGCTAGAGTCTCTGAGAAATGCTCCGCATTTCTCCACTGATCATGTTTTGATCCTATGATTTTTAGGTTACTTTCATGATGTGTCAAGTCGTGTGCGATCCAAGTTTCAAATCACTTGGTTACCAAAAAGGTGGTCTTGAGAGTGACAGATTCAAGTCCATGTTGACTTTGTGCCAATGTTCTCAAAGGTGTAAAGGTTGGCTCTACATATCTCCACATTTTAAGAGTTGGTCTTGTAGTTCAAAATTTAAGTTCATGGAGATTTGAAGGTGTTATATCTAAAGTTTCATGTCATTAATCCTTTCAAAAAGAAATTTAGAAGTGATAGAGTGCAAGCCTATGTTGTTTGATGACTGATTTCAATATTTGTTGGCTTGTGCCAACTTGTTGCTATATGAAGTTGTGAAAGGGATGTATGAGAGTGTCATTGAATATAATGTAATATTTGTTGATGTTGTGCATGGTTTTTTTTGGTTTCTATGGAAAAGGCTCTCGTCCAAAATGAATGTTTTCCGAAGTTATGCTTTGCCTGGCCAACTAAGAAATGTTGATGATGTGGGCCACAATTTTAAGTGTGAGTGGATCTTATGGAGTGTTTGAAGGAATTGTATGGGTCATGGTAAATTATCTAGGAGAAATGCAGATAAAATTTTATCACTCCTATGTATCACCAATATTGTGAAGGTTGACATACTACAAGTTACATGTCTTCTAGTTATGGCTGAACTAATTTGTATTTTCAAAGCTTGTAGATGAAGTTCTTAAAATATCGAAGGTGTAAATATTGCTTAGGACCAGGTTAAGCATGTGTTGGGATCCAAAATATGTATTCCTCTTCTTATTTTTGTGTGTAGTCTTTTGGTTCTTTCCCTCTATACGTTTCATATTGATTTTTCTATCCTTGATTGACTTGGAGATGTAATATTTTTGTTTTTATAGGCTGAAATGTGATGTAATCAATGTAATATCTTGTATAAATTGTAAACCTAGTTGATCTAGGGTGTAGAATGAGGATGATGCAATATGAAAATTATAAAAGTGACTAAAAGAGAAAGAGCATAAATTGTATCTATCCTATTCAGTTTCATCTTGATCATATCTCTGTGATAGAAGGGAAGTGAAGAAGTGTGCTTAATTATTTTCTAGAGGTAGTGAGTTGAAGGAAAGACTTCTTGATTATGAAAGTAGTGAGATAGTAAGTAGATAAGAAGACATTTGAAAAAGAGACAAAGCAAAATTCCAATCATCAAAAGAGAAGTGACATAGAAAACTTGCAATCATCGAAAGGAGTGAGATTCATTGTTAGTTTTAGATAGTGAAAGTACTATCATTTTGCAATTTTTCTTGAGTGTGTGCTTAGTTTAGGGACTTGTAGCTTCCTTATGTTGTATCCCTAAAATAAATTTTAATCAGAGAGTTGTAGCTTCCTTGCGAGTGACCAAAAAACCTTTCATCAAGGATTTGTAGCTTCCTTGGGTTGTATCCATAAAAAATATTATAAATATTGTTCATCTTGTGAGGTTGGATTAGAATAGTAGCTCCTAGCAGCTCTTCTCAACATTATTTTTCCCTATGGGGTTTTCAACATATATTTGGTGTTGTGTTGTGTTATTCATTGCCTTCATATTTCATGTTTCAATTTGTGGTAGAGTTTAAAGTATTAGATTGTTTTGGAGGGTTTAAAATTTGAAGTATATTGATTCACCCCCCTCTTAGTATTCTGATGTATTCAAAAATTGGTATCAGAGCCTGGTTCCTTAGAAGAAGTTTGATAGCTTGAGGAATATTTAGAATGGCATAAGAAGGGTCTCATAAGATGCCTAGGTTTGATGGAACAAATTTCACTTTTTGGAAATTTAGGATGGAAACCTATTTGACCTCATAGGGTTTGGTGTTCAAAAATCTATCAAGGATAGTTTTTCTATTCCTACTACTCCTTGAAATGATTTGGTAGAGATTAGGGCCTATGAGAACAATGGAAAGGCTAATAATTCTATCTTGAGTGAACTAGGAGATTCTAATCTTCTAAAATTAATGCACTGCAAGTCACCAAAGGAGGTTTAGGAAAAGCTTAGTGGAATCTATAGAGGATACATTAAAGTAAAATAAGTCAAGTTGTAGATCTACAAAGGAAAGTTTGAGAACCTAAAAATATCAGAGGATGAAGATATTGTAGGATACCTACTCTGGGTAGATGAAGTGGTCAATGCAATCTGAGGACTTGGTGAAGATATGGAAGAATTCATGGTTGTTAAAAAGGTAATAATATTTCTTACTAAATCTTATAGTTCTAAAGTATCTTCTATTGAGGAAGCTAGATATCTAGATAAAAATTCAGTGGATACTTTATATGGTTCCCTCACTGCATTTGAAATGAGAGAGGTTCACAAAGAAGAACCAAAGAAGGAAGGAACTTTCAAACCTATTAAAAATATGTATGAAGCCTTTGATCAAGGTAGTGACACTGATGAAGAAGAAAAATTTGTAAGGAGGTTGAAGAGGGATACCAACAAGTACAAAGGTAAGCTACCTTTCAAATGTTTTAAGTGTTGGGAGGTTCATCATTTTACTTCTAAATTTTGATTGAAAATTTCTAATAAGAGAAATAAAGATATAAGAAGAAGTAAATTAAAAAAGAGTCTCTACTCCAAGGAAGATTATTTCTCTTCAAAGGATGATTAATCTAGTGGTCCAAATAATGAGGATGAAATTATATTGTTGGTTGCTAATAAGATTGAATATTCAAGATTCATTTGTACTTTTCATGCAAAAGGTGACACAAAATCCTAGGTGATGATAGTGGTTGTTTGAATCACATGACATGGGACAAAAGCAAGTTTATCAAGCTTGTGAACTGATATGGGGGTATAGTCAAGCTTGGAGATGATACTTCAGTATAAATCTATGGAAAAGGTGTAATAAGTATTGATGGAAAGCACATGATAGAAGATGTTCTTTATGCTAAAGGTCTTAGGAACAATATTCTTAGTGTGACTTTGATGTGTAGAAACGAATACAATCTCATATTCAATGAAAGAGGATGTGAAATCAAAAAAAAGGAAAGTTAACAAAATTGGTTACAAAAGGATCTAGGACTAATGGTGACATATACAATCTGAGGGATGTCAATGGGAGAATTTTTCTTTTGGTACAAACAAGTGAATGTTGGCTTTAGAATAGGATAATAGGACACATCAACTTTGAAAATGTTGTGAAGATCAACTCATTACATGTGGTAAGAGATATGCCTAAGATAATCAAGCCTGCAAGTATTGTGTGTAAGGAATGTTAGTTTGGAAAGAAGAAATAGATAAGTTTCAATTCCAAACAAAAATTATGAAAGGAGAAAGGTATTTCATGATTTTTATTGATAATTTCTCTAGGATGACATAGGTTACGTTAATGAAAGATAAATTTTATGCTTTTAATAGATTCAATATTTTCAAATAAATGGTTGAGAATGCTAATATCAAGTGCTTAATGTACGATAGAGGAGTTGAGTTCACATCATATGATTTTAATGATTTTCGTGAAAAACATTGAATAAAGAGGAATATAACGACTACTATAAATCCTCAATAGAATGGGGTAGTGGAAAGAAAGAACAAGATTGTTCAAGAGATGACAAGGACTATGTTGCTGGAAGTGAAAATTCTTGATGTTTATTGGAGATAGGAAATTCATATTGCAGTCTATATTCTCAATAGAGGATTGTTAAGGTTGAAGAAAACTAAGACCCCATATGAGTTATAGTATGGAAGATAAAAAAATGCCAAGTATTTTAGAGTCTTTGGAAGAAAATGTTACATTAGAAGGGATGAAGATGCTTTGAGGAAGTTTGATTCAAGAGCTGATGAAGGTATTTTTCTAGGATATTCATCTCAGAGTAAAGCAAATAGGTGCTACAACAGAATATTGGGAAGAATACTCGAGAGGATAAATGTTAAGGTTGATGAAGATCTACATCAGAATATGAATGAAATTGGGTAATGTAGATCTGATGCACCTCCTTGATTAAAAGAAGAAGAAGAAGAAATTGAAGAAAAATAAGAAACAATAGAAAAGAATAGTAAGACCCCTACCAAGTATGTTGAAAGGAATCATTTAGAGGATTAGATTATTCGAGATAAGAATGAAGGATTGCTAACCAGGAGAAGGCTTGCAAAGACAAATGGAAAAGTAAATTTTTATTTGTTATCAAAGATAAAACCAATTTTTTTTGTTGATGCTAGCAAGGATGAATGAAGGATAAAAGAAATGGAAGAAGAATCGAATCAGATTGAGAAGAATCAAACGTAGGAACTAGTTCAAAGGCCTACAAAAAAAATATGATAGGAAATAAGTGGGTTTTCAAGAATAAGTTGAATGAAGATGAAGAAGTTGTAAGAAACAAATAAATGTTGGTATATAAAGGCTATTCATAGGTATAAGGAATTTATTTTGAGGAGAATTTTGGTTTGGTAGCAAGGATGGAAGAAATTAGAATGTTTCTTGCCTTTTTAATGCACAAGGAATTCAAAAAATTTTAGATGGATGCCAAATCAACCTTCCTGAATGGAGATTTAGAAGACATATATATAGTGCATCCTAATGGATTTTGGTTATCACAAGAACCAAACACATGGTGTGCAAACTCAAAAAGGTATTGTATGGTATCAAACAAGCTCCTAGGGATTGGTATGCAAGATTGGACAAGTACTTGTTTTAGCAAGGTTTCAAGAAAGGTACCACAAATAGTAATCTTTACTTCAATATTGAGGATGAAATAATTATGATAGTTGTTGTATATGTTCATGATATAATCTTTTGTGGAAATGATGAGATGTGCAAGAAGTTTTCTAAAGAAATGTAGAAGGAATTTGAAATGTCTATGATTAATGATTTATCCTTCTTTCTTGGTCTTCCAATTGCTCATATGGTATCTTTATTTCTCAAGAAAAGTATGTCAAGGAGATGTTGAAGAAGTTTTGTATGGAAGATTGCAAACCTGTGAGTACTCCTATGGTAATTGGTTTCCATTTGAGAAAAGATGATGAGTCTCCCTTGGTTGATCATACTCTATATAGATCTATGATTGGAAGCCTATAGTAATTAATTGCTTCAAGACCCGATATTATGCATGTGATATGTTTGGTTGCAAGATTTAAAGCTAATCTTTAAAATTCATGTTAAGGTAGTCAAAAGAATCTTCAAATATTTGAAGAGCACTCTAGATTATAGATTATGGTATCCAAAAGGTAATAACTTTGATATGAGTGCATACACTGATGTTGATTGGGTTGGTTGTGTTGATGATTCAACAAGTACCAGAGGTGGTGCTTTCTTTTTAGGAAACAAGTTGGTTTCATGGCATAGTAAGAAGTAATATTTAGTATATGGGTATGTGCAGGATCATGATGGGCAAAAAAGTGGCAATATGATGGCTATGTGGCTGACGACTATTTTTTTTACCCAAAATTAATGAAATGAAAAAGGTTTTTAAAGGAGATTCTCAGATTTCTATTGATATAAATTATGCTTTACTTTGAATTTAATAAGTAATTATTATTCATTTTCTATTCAAATTATCACTAAAGTCCTATTTGATAGGCTGAATGAAAAACATCTATAAATTTCAAACGGTATCACATTTTTTGAATCCAAAACATGCATCACATTCTATGCTTCACATACTATAGGATTAAAAAAATAAAAAATTGAATTTCATGAAGTTTTGACCAAGTTAAGGTGGTTAGACATACGAGTTTTTTATATTTTTAAAAAAGTTGTAATAAAAATTCATAATTAATTATTTACTTGGAAAAAAATTACAAAAAAATATGCATCACATCAGGGAATGAGTCCTCTACTTATATCTAAAATCTTATAAAAAAATATTACCATTTTATTGTGGTTAGGATGGTCAGACATACACCTACTTCTTATTTTTCCCCTGAAATTTAAGTACCACTGCATTGAAATTTCAAATTTTCACCAAATAGATTTTTTTTTGTAAACAAACCTAGTAGTTTAGAAACTATATTCAATTTGCTACAAATTCTATTCTTACATATTTTTGAACTAATATGGATAACTTATTCAAATTTTTATGTCAAGTTTCCAAACTCTAATATTTTTGATTTTTTTTGCCACTTAAGGGCCTATTTTTTCCATGATGATCCTACACATACCCATATTTATCAACAGTAAAGTAGTATATTACAGTAGCATCTTGCTTTACTCAAGTGTTGTGGATGAAAAAAATTTGAAGGATATCAAGATAAAGTATGATGAGTTCATTCCTATTCTATGTGATAATACAAGTGCTAATACTATTTCAAAGAATCCAAGGATGCATTCTAGAACCAAGAACATATCCATCATGCATCACTTTTTGAGAGAGAAGGTTGCATATAAAGAAGTAAAGTTGGAGTATGTATCTACGAAGGATCAGACTATAGACATTTTCACAAAGGAACATGCAAAAGATATATTTTAATATCTCAAACTAAAGTAAGGGGTAATTTCCCCATCTTTTTCTTACTAGATGCATAGTTAGTGCATCTTTCTAGGGGAGTAATTGAAGTCATATCTTTATTCTTGGATAATGGGAGCTACCTCTTAGGGGGAGTAGGTAGTAGTCATTTTTGACAGGAGAAACCTATAAGTTGCTTCAAGATGGAGAGATTGTCAAAATGAGTCCTTTTTCCATTTGTCCTTGATGTCAAAGGGGGGGAATATTGTGCACCAAAGTGGTGTGAGGATGGTTTTTCCATTAATAAAAAAAGGGGATATTGTTGTAATTTGGTTGTCAATGATGCCCAAAGTCCATTGGAGTGTGTTGCATTCTGGTTGGTTGGTTGCTAAAGTCTTTGAGAAATGATCCACATTTCTCTGCTAATGATGTCTTGCTCCTAAAATTTGGAGATTAGCTTCATGATGTGTCAATTCATGTGTGATCCAAGTTTCAAATTATTTGGTTATCAGAAAAGGTGGTTTCGAGAGTGACAAATTCAAGTTTGTGTTGACTCTATGTGGATGTTATGAGAGGTGTAAAGTTTGGCTCTACATTTCTCCGCATTTGAAGATTTGGTCTTGCAATTCAAAACTTAAGTTCATGGAGATGTGAAGGTGTTATAACCAAATTTCCATTCCATTAATCATTCCACAGAGAAAGAGAGAAGTGTCAGAGTGTAGGACTATGTTGTCCTGTGAGTGGTTTCAATATATGTTGTCTTGCACCCACTTGTTGCATGAAGTTATGAAAGGGATGCATGAGAGTGTTCCTAAATATCGTGTAATATTTTTTGATACTCCACAAGATGTTTTTTGGTTTCTTCAAAACATAATGTGTTTTAGAATGAATTTTTTGTTGAGTTATGTTGTTTCCTAGTTGACTAAGGCATGTTGATGATGTGTGCCACAATTTCATCTGTGAGTGGAGCCTATGGAGTGTTTGAAGGTGTTTTATGGGTCATGCCGACTCATCTAGAAGAAACACAAATAATATTTTATCATTCTTGTGTACTTCAAATGTTGTGAAGGTTGACATACTAGAAGTTACATGTCTTCTAATTATGGCTAACCTAATTTCTATTTTCAAAGCATGTAGATGAAGTTCTTATGAGATCAAAGGTGTGAAGATTATTTAGGACTAGGTTAATCATGTTTTGGGATCCACAATGTGTGTTCCTCTTCTTGGTGTTCCATGCGGTCTTTTGGGTCTTTCCCTCTACATGTTTCATGTTGAATGCTTTATCCTTGGATGACCTAGAGATGTAATATTTTTGTTTTTATAGGTTGACAAGTAATGTAATAAATGAAATATCATGTATAAATTGCAAACCTAGTTGATGTAGGGTGTGGGATGAGGGTAAAAGCAAGAAGTTGGGTACACGAAGAGGGGAAGTTTCGGCCAAAAAAAAAATCTCGCAGAAAACGCGTACGCGTTATTAAAAAACGCGTATGCGTTTAGGATCGGGTACCCGATCCTAAAACGCTGATGCACTATCAAACGCGTACGCGTAACGCGTATGCATTTGATAGTGCATACGCGTTTTTAAACATGAAAATTAATTATTTAAAAAATTAAATATTAGAAACGCGTACGCGTTTTAGAACGCGTACGTTTTGAAATCGAACGCTGCACGCGTACGCGTTTTAGAACGCGTACGCGTTTCTAAAAAATATTTATTTTTTCAAAATTCCCAACCCACATGCTGCCTTGGTTTTAGGCTCAGAAAAGGCTTGGAAATCCAAGCCTTAGCCTTTGACCTGCAACTAAAAAACTAAGGTAGATTGAAGAAGAATGTCTAACTTTGACAACATAGATGATGGACTTTTTTTCTGAATGAGTCTATAAAATTAAAACCCATTAGAGAACACAATGTCTACTATGTAAATATATAATTTTTGTTAAAATTGGATTATGTTTGCTATTTTTTAATTAATTTCTAAGAAAACTAGTCCTTAAACTTGAAATATTAGGTTTTTTTGGTTTTTTAATAACTTTTTATTGGTTGATTTTCTTGTAAAAAAAATTATATGGGACCAAACTTTAGACAATTCTCTACACAATGAAAAAAAAAGAGTCAAAAAATGTTTTGTTTAGGTCCAATTATGTTGTCCGTACACGTTGATTTGAAAAAACATCAATTAAGGCCAATAAAAATTTAATAAAAAAATATATATTCAACCAAAAATTATAAAAAAAAATCCAGACCAAACTTCATGTTGTTAGGTCTCTTTTCCTAAAAGGAATTAGCAAAATAATTTTATTTGGGTCAAAAAGTGTTGTCCGTACACCTGCTTGGTATGGTAAAAAAACAGGGACTTTTAAAAAGTGGTTTTTATAGATCCTTATCAAAATGTGATTTCTATAAACTGGGTATTTTAATAATTTATATATTTGGAAACTAGATTCAAAATGCTAAATTTCATATTACTGAATTTTTTTAAGATTAATTGTGGAAGTGCCTCAATTTTTCAGTCCAAGTGTGACAAATTATGAAAAACAGTAAAAACATTTCCACTTTTTGAGCTTTTTGTGTACCCAACTTCTTGCATCAACCCATGAGGGTGATGTTGAAATGTGCAAGAAAAATGAGAGGGGGGATGAATCAATTGTCACCAATCACAATCACAAATCTTAAACAATTATTAACTACACATCATCTTTAATCTATTATTAAGTATGAGCATGAAGTTCAAATAGAAGAAAGCAATATAAACACAAGAAACAACTGATTTACATCGAAAACCCAATAAGGGAAAAACCACAATGAGGATTAACTCACAATATAAGAGTAATTGAAAAATCAATTACAAAGAGGCTCACTGCCAAAGATAGGACTCACTTTCCAGCTACAATGCTTACTTCCTATAGATAGGACTCATTGTCTAGAAGGGAGGCTCATTGCCAATAGATAAATAAATATAAAAAAAAAATCCACCACAACAACTTGCACACATCCACAACCTTGATCAAAGAATTGCAGGCACCATCAACTCATTGCTTTTAGGAATCTAACACATTAAAGTACTACTACCTTAATTCACTTTTGCACACTCTTTTTTCTCAAAATTATGGAATTACAATCCTTAACATATTGACTTATATTTATACCATATTCAACCTTAGAGACTTTCTCCAAGGTCAGCTACACATTCTTCATTTTACAAATTCAAGTTAGGTCGGTAACTCAACATTCCTGCAATGGAAGAGAATGAGAGTAGACCAAACCAGCACTTAACCAAGACCCAAAACAACATCTTAGATCAATCACATGCTTCCTTAATTGATACTTATCCTTTGCATGATGTGTAAACACCAAGTTGGCCAAACCTAATGAAAAAACCAATGAAATTTGAAGTACATGCTTCTATAACAAGAAGATAACATGTGGAACACATAACACACTTCACCAAACACTGGAACACATCTTGGATTCCTTCAGATTCATCCATAGGAAATGCAGCAACCTTCATACACATAACACTTTCCATCAGCTCATCTAGACTATATAGACACATACAATAATTCTGAAATGAATCTTCTGAAGAACCAAAGCATGAAAACCTTTGACAGAACATAGATAACACCAATACAATCCTTCTACCAGATCCACAAGACCTGAAACAAACTAGTGGAGGACTATGGAGTAGATACATTTTTCCCAATCCATAGACAAACAACTCTGCCATACCTGTTCACAAACTGGTGAACACAAATTTCACTCTCCATCAAACCAAAAGCTCTAATCCAAGATATATCACCCAAGGATTCCCTTAAGCAACACTTCAGATCTACACAATCATAGTATCAACACATAAGAAATGGAGAGCACAAACCAAAGCATATTCTAAACACACACAATTTTTTCTTCATCATTTTTCAAAATCACTTGGTAACTCATCATATCAATACACCTACAACATCATAAAGATAGCTCTATGTACTCATAGTATCTCTATAGTATCTCAACTATACATGCACAACCTACAATCACTTGTCTCCTTTCTCAACAACAACCTATACTCTGTTGAAATCAATGAAAACATTAATGACAACACCATACTCATTCATACTTGCAAAAATCTCCCCATTTGTCATTGATGGAAGCACATGATGTGAAAAACCACCAAATACACAATGCACACTCCTTTATTTTCTAGATTAGACAACCTACACAACATTTCTGCTCTCTCTCCTCCTTTCAACTTTTTGTTTTTCACATTACTCTATCTCTCCCTTTGACATCAATGGAAAAGAACAAAGAGTCTGATTCATCCCCCTTAGGAGTGCACCCACATATCATACTACAACAATGATACTTCCTACTCCCTCTGAGGAGTAGACCCTAGTAATTAATCCATACAAATGAAGAATCTATAGATCCACTGGATTAATGCACCTCCATGAGCACCTAGTTCGAAGGAGGGGTAGTAAGCCCCAAATTCTCTTGGATATACTCAAAAGTATCCTTTGGAAGATCCTTAGTAAATATATCAATAATTTGATCCTTTGTAGGCACATATTCCAGCCTGAATTCATTCTCCAATACCTTTTCTCTCAATAAATGATATATGATAGATATGTGCTTTGTTCTTGAATGCATTGCCAATTTTTTTGAAATATTTATTGCACTTATATTATCACATAAGATAGGGATAGGCTCATCACATATCACTCCTATATCCTTCAATGTTTGCTTCATCCATAATACCTGTGTGTAGCAAGATGTACTCAGTCTCTATAATGGATAAAGAGGCTAAATCCTATTTCTTGCTTAGCCATGAAACCAATATTCCTCCAAGAAAGAATGCACCACCACATGTACTCTTCCAGTCATCCACACAACCAACCTAATTTGTATAAGTGTAAGCACTCAAAGTGAAATCAGTATCCTTAGGATACCATAGGCCATAATCCAGAGTGCCTTTTAGATATTTGAATATCCTCTTCATAGTTGTAACATGTGTTTCTTTAGGTTCTACTTGAAATATGGCAACGAAACATACTACATGCATGATATATGGTCTAGTAGTAGTAAGATATAATAGTCCACCAATCATAGATTTGTACATGCTTTGATCAAATTTAGGAGAACCATCATCCTTACTCAGTTTGCATCTAATCACCATAGAGGTACAGACCGATTTTGAATCATCCATTCCAAAAAATTTCAACAATTCTTTAGCATACTTTGATTGTGAAATAAATATGCCCTTATCAATTTGATTCACTTGAAGTCCAAGAAATAAGTTCAACTCACCAATCATAGACATCTCAAACTCCTTTTGCATCTCCTCTGCAAATCTCTTGCACATAACCTCATTTCCTCCAAAGATAATATCATCAACATACACAACCACTATCCACATTCTATTTCCTTTGACTTTGAAATAAATATTACTATCTATGGAGCCTTTGATAAACCTTTATTGTGTCAAATATTTGTCCAATCTTGTATACCATGCTCTATGAGCCTGTTTAAGTCCATATAGTGTCATTTTCAACTTATATACCATGTCTGGTTTATCTGATAACTGAAATCCCTCTAGTTGTTCCATGTACACCTCTTCTTCCAATTCTCCATTCAGGAATGCAGATTTAACATCCATCTGATATACCTTGAAATATTTGTGAGCAGAAAATGCCAAACACATCTAAATAGCCCCCATTCTTGCCACCAGAGAAAATGTCTCCTCAAATTCTATTCCTTCAACTTGTGAATAACCTTTGCATACAATTCTTGCTTTGTTTCTTACTACTTCACCATTCTTATTCAGCTTATTCTTGAACACCCACTTTGAGCCAATTATGTTCTTGTTTATAGGTATAGGAACCAATTCCCATGTTTGATTTTTCTCTATCTATTGCAACTCCTCTTTCATTGCTCTAACCCAATTCTCATCTTTGCATGCTTCACACACTATTTTAGGTTCTATCTTGGAAAGTAAACATAGATTTACCTTAGCTGCCACCACTTTGCTTCTTGTCTTTACACCTTCACTTTTATGTCCAATTATCTGTTCTTCAAGATGATTTTCTATAAATATTTTGGGGTCTTAGGAGCAGGTTCTAGAGCTTCTTCTTCTTCTTCTTCAATTTGTTCTTCTTCCTTATTCTCTTCTTGTACTTGTCTGTAGATAGGTTCATCCGGTTTAACTTCACTTTTTTCAACTGGTCTGTGCATATCTTCATCAACTTTTACATTTGCACTTTCAACTATCTTAATATTTTATTGATGCATCTTTAAGCTTTTCGATTAGTTGAGCATCCAAGGAAAATAACTTCATCACATCTTGTATCAAAATTTCCAAGGTTCTCATTATCTCTTTTAATATAACATTTACTTCCAAACACCTTAAATTACTTAATAGTAGGAATCTTGCCAATCCACAATTCATAAGGAGTCTTTGTGCTATTACCTCTTATCTAAACTTTGTTAAGAATATAAACAACTGTGTGGATTGCTTCTCTCCAGAATACATCAGGTACATTTTCCTCTTTCATCATAGTCCTTGTGGCCTCCTGAATAGTTTGTTTCTTCCCCTCTACAACTCCATTCCGCTGAGGAGTTCTAGGAGTAGAAAAATGTCTCTTTATACCATGCTCTTCAAAAAATGTATTAAACTCACTAGAAGTGAATTCTCCACTTCTGTTAGACCTTAAACATTTGATTCTCAGCTTCACTTCATTCTCTACCCTAGCCTTGAACACTTTGAATCTATCTAGAGCTTGAGCTTTCTCCCTAAGAAAAGTAACCCATGTCATTCTAGAATAATCATCAATCAAAAGAATAAAATACCTATCACCATTAAGACTTCCTATTCTTGTGGGACCACAGAGGTTTGTATGAATCAATTCTAACATTCTAATAGTTGATTATTCTTTTCCTTTAAAACTATATTTTGATTATTTTCGCAATTGATTTTTTTTGCAAATAGTATTGGTGGGCTTTGTTATTTTAGGAAAATCCCTGATAAATTCTCTTGAACTAATATTGATCAGATTGTCAAAGCTTACATGTCCCATCCTCTAGTGCCATATCCAACTTTCATTAACTTGAGACATAAAACACTGACCATCAACACCCTTAAGTTGATAAATGTTTCCATATGTTCTTCTTCATATAGCTACCGTAGTTCCAGACCCTTTTCTGATCTCACAGGTATTATCCTAGAACACAAGTTTAAATCCTTTGGTACACATTTGTCCAAAACTCAAAATATTATGCCTTAAGCCCTTGAAATAATAGACATCATCAATACTATTTTTTCCATCAAAACTAATTATTCTTTTTCCAACAATCTTTGCACCAAAATCATCTCCAAACATGACTAATCCTCCATCATAATTTTCATGTTTAGTAAACTTACTTTTATCTCTAGTCATATGATTTGAGCACCCACTGTCAATCACCCAATGGTATTAATCTTGTCTAGAATGAAAGGAAGTAACTAGAGTACCTTCCATGTCTTCCTTCTTGGTTTCCAAACCACTTTCCTTTGTACATCTTCCATGGTTAGTAGAAACTGATTTATTCTCTAATGCTAGAAACAAGCATTCATCATTATCACCCTCAAAATCAGATTCATCATTAGAAATTCCAACATCTTCTCTAACATAATACAACTTCTTGAACTTCTTGTCCTTTTTGTCTTTATTGTATCTGCTCTTCTTGTATACAACTCTATTTTAACATCTTGAAGCATAGTGACCAATATTTCCACAACTGAAACATTTAAAAGGTCACATACCTTTGTAGTTGCCAGTACCTTTCTTTAACTGGTAAAATTTTCTTCCAATTCCTCTAAACCTTCACTATCTGGATCATCTTCTATCTCACTGGCTTTGAAGGTTGTTTCTATTTTCTCCTTATCTTTTCCAAATTTCCTCACTTCAAATGCAGTCAAGGTGCCAAATAGTTGTTCGTTAGTGAATTTATTTGGATCATACACTTCCTCAATAGCTAAGAACTTGTCACTATAACTCTCTGGTAGGATCATCAAAATATTCTCCATTACATCTTCATCTGTTAGTGTACCACCTTTATTTTTGACTTCATTTGCTGCAATATCAACCCTCTGAAAGTAGCTTGCAATGTCTTCACCTTCTTCCATTTTCAAGTTCTCATATTTGTGCGTTGTTGTTAGCTTCTTTGATAATTTGACTCTATCATTTCCTTCATAGATATCTTTCAACTTTTCCCACACTTCATAAGAAGTTCTTAATGAAATAACTTTTGTTCGCTTAGTCTTAGATAAATCACTATAGATTGCATACCTTTCTTTTTCATTTTCCTCATAGGCAGAAATCTCATCTACAGAAGAAAGACCACTTGTCAGCTCAACATATTTTGTCTCAACAACATTATAAGTCTTGAAGCCAAGAGAGATCAAGTAACCTCTCATTTGGACTTTCCAGTCATTGTAGTCAAATCCATCATAGGGATTGACAATTTATGTGCCATTGGATCTACCTAAAGGGGTTAAGATCTTCTCCGAGGAACAAAAGCTCTGATACCAATTGTTGAAATGTGCAAGACATCTAAGAGGGGGGTTGAATCAGTTTTCACCAATCACAATAAAAAATATCAAACAATTATTAACTCCACATACACTTTAATCTGTTATTAGCATGAAGTGAAAATAATAGAAAGAAATATCAACACAAGAAACACCAGATTTACATGGAAAACCCAATAAGGGAAAAACCATGGTGAGGATTAACTCATAATATAAAGGTAATTGCAAAATTGATTACAAAGAGGCTCACTGCCAAAGATATGACTCACTATTTGTATACAAGGCTCATTGCCTATAGATAGGACTCACTGTCTAGAAGGGAGGCTCATTTCCTATAGATAAAGAAAGATAAAAAAAAATCCACAACAACAAGTTGCACACATCTACAACCTTGATTAGAGAATTGTAGACACCATCAACTCACTACTTTCAAGAATCTAACACATTAAAGTACTATTTCCTTAATTCACTTTTGCACACTCTTGCTTCTCAAACTTGTGGCATTACAATCCTTAACATCTGGCCTTATATTTATACCATCTCCAACCTTAGAAACTTTCTCCAAGATTGGCTACACATTCTTCATTTTATAAATTCAAATTAGATCAGCAACTCAACATTCCCACAACGGAAAGATGAGAGTGGACCAAACCAACACTTAATCAAGACCCAAAACAACATCTTGGATCAATCACATGCTTCCTTAATTGATACTTATCCTTTGCATGATGTGTAAACACCAAGTCGACCAAACATAATGTAAACAACAATGAACTTTGAAGTACATGCTTCTACAACAAGAAGACAACATTCAAACCACATAACATACTTCACCAAACACTAGAACACATCTTGTATTCCTTCAAATTCATCTACAACAAATGCAAAAAACTTGATACACAAAACACTTCCCATCAGCTCATCCGGACTGTACATACACATATAGTAATTCTGAAATGAATCTTCTGGAGCACTAAACCATGAATTCCTTTGGCAGAACATAGATAATAGCAATACAAGCATTCTACTAGATCTGCAAGACCTGAAACAAACTAGCGGAGGATTGCAGAGTAGACACATTTATCCCAGTCCACAGACAAACAACTCTACTAGACCAATTCACAAGCTGGTGAAAACAACTTTCACTCTCCATCAAACCAAAAGCTCTAATCTGGGATATATCACCCAAGGATTCCCTTAAGAAACACTTTATATCCACACAAGCATATGATCAACATAGAAGAAATGTAGGGCATAAACTAGAGCACATTCTAAACACACACAATTTTGTCTTCACTATTTCTCAAAAGCACTTGGTAACTCATCATATCAACACACCTGCAACATCATAAAGATAGCTCCATGTACTCAAAACATTTGTACAGTATATCAACTATACATGCACAACCTGCAATCACTTGTTTCCTTTCTCTATAGCAACCTATATTGTGTTGACATCAATGAAAACAATAATGACAACACCACCATACACATTCATACTTCCAACAGCTGATGCATTATGACGATTGTGTAAGTGATAGAAAGAGAAAGAACGAAAGTTATAGATCCTATTTGGTTTCATCTTGATCATATCTTTGTAACATAAGGGAAGTGAAAAAGTGTGCTTAATTGTTTGTTGGAGGTAGTGAGCTAGTAAGCAGTTGAGAAGACATTTGAAGAAGTGACAAAGCATAATTGTAATCATTAAAAGAGAAGTGACATTGTATAATTGCAATCATCAAAAGGAGTGAGCTTCATTGTTAGTTTTAGACAATGGGAGGACTATCATTTTGTAATATTTCTTGAGTCTATGCTGAGTTCAAGGAGTTATATCTTCCTTGGGTTGTATTCCTAAAAAAAGTTTAATCAAGGAGTTGTATCTTCCTTGGGAGTGACCCTAAAACCTTCAGTGAAGGAGATGTAGCTTCCTTGGGTTGTCACCCTAAAACAAATTTCTACATTTTTTTCATTTTGTGAGATTGGATTAGGATAGTAGCTCCTAGAAGCTCTTCTCACCATGGTTTTTCCCCTATGGGCCTTTCCATGTATATTTGGTGTTGTGTTGTGTTGTGCATTGTCTTCGTCCTTCATGTTTCTATTTATGTAGTAGAGTTTAAAGTATTTGATTGTTCTAGATGATTTGAAATTTGAAGTATACTAATTCACCCCCCCTCAATATTTTGGCATGTTCAACATAATATTATCCCCAATCTCATGAAAAATAAGGGAGATCTAGAGGGGTTGTGGTTGTTGTTTTTTATGGCTCTAGAAATAAGAATGGTGAATGTGCTAGTGTAATGTTGGTATACCCAAGTAAGGAGAAGTATTACTTCTCTTTTTGACTTTAGTTTAGTTGCATTGATGATTTGGTTGAGTATTAAGTCCTCATCCAAGGTCTCCTACTAGCAAAAAAAAGGAATATCAAGTTGTTGCGGGTCGTTGGAGACAATGAATTAGTTGTCAACCAATTAAAAACTTGTATTATAACCAAGAATAACTCACTCAACTTGTAAAAACATAAGGTTTCCAATGGCTTTGGCATCTAGACTATCCCTAGAGGTAAGAATAAACATGTTGAAAAACTTATAGTGGTCGATGCTCAATTGAAAATACCAACGTGTATTGCAAACAAGAATAAGTAATAGATCGTAGCTTTTGCAAGGCCTCCTATTCTAGAGAACTAGGTAAATTGGAAGGTCTTTAAAAATGATTAGAAAATTATCAAGTTTTTTCAAGAGGAAGCATAATTTTGCACTAAAAATTAATCTAAGTTACAAAGAAAATATGAGGATAAGATCATGTAGCTAAGTAGAAAAAAGTTACCAAAAGGTCTCATCACCCTTGAGGGTATCTTTCATTCAAATGAATAGTTGAAGTATAAAAAAATGAACCTAGCTACAAAGAATGGTGACTACAAGACATTTGTAATTGTAGAAGGAAGATCTTTGAATTTGGGGAAGGTATTTCCTGTAACTAAAAAAGAAACTTTCATTAAGTTTTGTTAATTTTATGATGA
>VDFB02171104.1:473951-504490 GCA_007258455.2 Sequoia sempervirens | reverse complement strand
AATGATATTGCATGCCTACGAAACAGGACAGACAAATACGGTAGCATTAGCTGTATTGCCACTAGTGCTTGTAAAGATGGCAAAAATATATATATAATATAATATAAAAATGAAAGAAGAAAAGAAAAACACCCTAGACATTTCAAATAAAAATCGGTCACTTCAACCCACAGCCACAAACATCAGTTCACCAGATAAAATGCAATACAGAACTACCTACTTCAATGCAATCATGATAGGTGATGAATATAATATCATGAAACCAATAACGATTTGAAAATAAAAATAAATAAACCATACATACAGCTGCTATATAGAAGGGCAATGTGCATACTTAGACGCATTTACTATTTATAGGAAATATTTACCAATCAATTGGTTATCCTACCAAACGACATTCAAATGATTCAGAGAATACAACCAAGTAAGCATAACAATTAAGTCCGCAGCATCCATATCATAAACCATTTGATATATAGCTATGGACATCCAGAGACCATTCTTTGACGAGAGAATCACTCACTACAGACACAGAAAGATCTCTAGTGCCTATCATACCCAAGTCAAGCAACAGACGCTAATTGGTACAAATGAGCCATTGGAGACAAATCCATCCCAGAAATATGTGCAAGCTTGACATGCGCACAGATGCACTGGAACCCCATTCACATGAAGATACACATACACAGCAGAAAGGTATTGAAATCCCCTCGTGAATTTTGGACTACAATGAAGACAACAGAACTGGAATGTTGAATGGCCCATGCACACAACAATAATTAAAAAACACTTCAATTAGTACCTGGGCAATACCCTTGGCTTCAGGATTAGCCTCTTTATAGATCTTCCTGAACTCATCCCTGCCATTAGAACAGAGTCAACAAACACACAAAGAAAACGAATGACTTTCCTTTAATGAAACAAAACAAAAATAAATTATCATACCCATACAATGAAAAGACATGCAGTACATCAATACAAACAAGGAAAAGATATGCAGTACATGAACAAGAAGAAAGCAGTCTGTGGTCTTTTTGGCAAATTTGGATCCTTAACTTTCTTCTCCTTCTTGGGCTTTTTCTTCTTCTCGCTCGATGTCTTGTTATTTGACCTCTTCCTGCCAACACAAAATTCGCAAAATCAACACCAATGAACAGCTTCTTTGAATCGCGTCAAACCACATAACCCTTGAAGATTCTACAAACACAACAATAAAAGAAAAACGAAAGAGTGGCTCAAGCAGTACCCTTCAGCTGGCTTTTTAGCCTCTGCACGCTTGGGCTCTTGTGGTGCTTTTGGGGCTTCTGCACCAACATATAGCACGAATCAAAACCCTCATTGCTTGTATATAACACATTGGTAGACCATATAAAACAAAACCCAAAAAGGAATAAGTAAGGTATACAAGAATTCCTAAAATCACAAACCAAAATTTATCCAGATTTTCCCATCCTGCTGGCAATCATGCATATCAGCAGTTGCTACAGGCACATCCTTCTTGCAGGCCTCACTGCAAAACCAATCCATTATTAGAAATGATTGAATCGGCATCCTTGAACAGATGGACCAATAAATATGACACCAAAGCGGACTTTTAGATGGAATACATCATTCATGATGCCTAAAATACTAAACGAAATCATCATTCAGAAATTCGGCATTAATCAAATAAAAAGAAACCCACCCTCAAGAGTCATTGAAATCCATATCATAAAACAAACCCATATATCAAACACTGAAATTCATTTTTTTTCAAATAAAAAATAATAATAATCAAAACAATTAGAACTCCATTTTCAAGCCAAATCCATCACTCGGGAACATCAAACCATCATCGTCGATGACAACCCTACCATTTAAATTACATCCAGAAAACTGAAACCCTAAAAACCATCTATGAAATCTTACCATTTAGTAAAGGCGCTGCCATCTCTAGCTCGCTTCAGAGTGGACGGATCAACATCTACCCTTTTCCTTGCCTTGGGATTATTAGCTTTTGAAGCAGATGCAGAGGCTGCCATTGATGTAAGTTCGAAGCAAAGATCGAACTAAAAAATACAGTAAAGAACAGGACGGGAAATAAAGCTAGGATTGTTTCAACGCAAAGATAGAAAGCAAAGAAATATAAAGATGGTTTATATCCCGCCCAAATGGATTGCGTATTTCAATTTTTCATATGTGCGCCATAAATCTCTTTGATAGTTGTCAAATTTTGAATTTGCCGGGAGAAATGAGCGATTCGTTTGGTGATCCCTTGCTGTTTAAATCAGGGCCGTCGATAAGCGGAAAGTAGCTGACGGCGTGGATTGATTGTTCGTGGGCTGTTCTCCCGAATAGACCACCTCCGTGAAGTGGTTAACTATCGAGGACCACGTAAATAAGTGTAGGCT
This sequence comes from Sequoia sempervirens, assembly GCA_007258455.2. Lineage (NCBI taxonomy): Eukaryota > Viridiplantae > Streptophyta > Pinopsida > Cupressales > Cupressaceae > Sequoia > Sequoia sempervirens. The sequence goes on along the minus strand of VDFB02171104.1, from coordinate 502,100 downwards.
ATTAGGTGAATAAATTTAGGAAGGTCTCATGGGATTTTTAATTTTTTTTTACTCTTTTTGGGGTTTGTGGTCTTAAAAGAAAAAATTTAATTATAAATATATATATATATTTATTTGTTTTAATAAAAAAATATTGGAAACACAATTTTGAGGGAAGTGGAAAAAAAGGAGGGAAGGAAATGTGTATAGTCACATGATATATTTTTACTATAGAACAATTATATAGTTTCAACCCTCTATTTTTTCACAACTTTTTTTAATCCCTAAATTATGATAGTTCATGTCTATGTTGTTAAAACTTAATCAACATACATGGATAAGCAATCGCATGGGATCATGGTCTAAGAGCTACAGAGTGTTGTCTAAAGTATGAATGTTTCATGGTAGTTTTTTTTGAAGGACAAACATTTTGAAATAGAATTGAAGGGTATTTATCTTGTTACAATTATAGCCTCTTCCTTTTAGAGTATCATGGTCATTGCATTCAACGAGAATTAATACTTAGTGGTCTTTATGTGAACCATTCAACTTCATCGATAAACTAGAAGCTACTTTATTAATGTCTTTCTTTTTCAAAAATATATACTTGTGTTAATGGGGTAGGCCAATATTTGTGAATGGTGATATCCATGCAATGGCAAACACTCGCTAAGGGTTACATATAAGTTTTTGTTGATTTTGAAAGTGAAGTAGCTATGTTAAAGTAGCTTAGTTGTGTGTGAATGTAGAATATTGAGTGAAGCAACGATCTCTTACCTTTTTTAGGATATTAGCATAAGGATGTGTAATATAAGACCCAAGGGAGAGGACCCAGTACCTGAGCATGTTTCAATAGTTGTGATAGTAGTTCTTTATATAATGCCCAATATTTTTATCAATATTGGACCAATAGTTGTGACTTTAAAGTTGTTAGTGTTGATGATGACTACCCATAATTAAACAACATGTATTCCTTTGATTTAAAAAGCAACAAATCATGTGATTCCACATCAGAGCTCAATAAAACATGTTGTGAATGCACAAGTATTGGTCTCACATTTTTTTTTTGGCCTTTTTGGACACCTTGACAAAAAGCATGGTAATGTGGCATCATATTTGATGATGTGGCCCTGAAACCTTGCTATAAGGTGAGACTGTCAAGTAAGCTGTTGTAAAAAATTGGGAGTGATTTGAAATTTCCACTAGGATACAATTAGAAGCCGGGCTAGGGTACCAACCATCGGGTCCTCTCCCTAATTTTTTTTGTGTTTTAATGTGTTTGTAGTTTGAGTTTTTGAATATTGATGAATAATGATAATGGTATCAAAACATAAATACTTTGCAATGAAATATACTAAAAACTTAAACAATTTGAAACACCCACATACTGGAATATATTTCAAAATTAACACAAAAGTTGTACAGTCATTTAATAATCATTTTTACATTATCCAAATTACTAAAACACCTTCAAATTGGCACTATAAACATACCCATTTGCTACTATATTAGAATGGTTTGAAAATGGACTATGAATAGCAACTTGTGACTTTGTAAATGATTGTAACTCCTTTAAAACCCCGTTGCTCCACCCTCAACTTGTTTGTTGAGTGTTCACCACACTTAGGCACCCCAAAAGACAAAAAAACTCTGCTCAAACCCTAGGTGCCTTGCTTAGGAATTCCCATGCCTTTCTTGAACAAGTGTGGCCATCTCCAAAGTGGTATAGCCAGTAATGATGGAAGTTTTTTCAATTTTTTTAGTCCTCCCACTTGTTGTTCAAACCCTTCAAATCTACTCATAAAATTCCTCTTGAAACCCTAGCATGGAATACTAGAATTTGTAACAATATAGATCATGTGTGATTCCTAGATGAAACCACCTACAAATCCACCTAGAAAGATCTTTCACTTTTGAAATGGATGTACTTTGTGAGCGTTTTCGTCCTCACAAAGCCTTGGTGGAACGACATTCAAACTACAATACTTCTTCATTTGAATTCTCAAGCATAAGTAGCAAATGAGCTTCCAAGCTCTTTTTATTCCCCTCCTCAATTATCACGCCCAACTTTGAGAATTTAATATTTATTTTATTTAATAAAAAAAACCCCTATGTCTCCCATGTAGGCATCCCCTTTTTAAAACAACTTAAATTTACTTTTTGAAATGTCCCCTTATGTGTCTTAGACACCACTATATAAAGTCACTTTAAATAATTTAAAATAATGTTAAGTTAAATATTTATTTTAACTTATAATATTAGCATTATTTAAAATAATTCCCTTGACCATTAAATATCACCAAATAATCATTAAATGCAAAATTTGATCATGTCAAGGGAAAATTGATGCGGAAGGACCAAGTCGGTGTTGAGGAGGTGACTTACTAAAAATAGTAAAATCGGACAAATTACACGAAAGTACTCTAGAAAGTGTCAATAAGAATCTCTTAATGCACCAAACTTACTCCAACACAAAAAAACGTCCAATAGTTGAACATGATCTCCAAGGTTTATGGAGTCCCCTAACCAAACCATATTAGCCTATGAGAACTTGAAGAATATGTTAACTATCTCCAACGGTCATTGCTTAGTGAGGGGACATTACAGTCCTCCCTCCCCAATATTGCTTGTCCCCAAGTAATTGCAACTCTGGATGTTGTAATATATGTTCACTTTCCCATGTTACATCCTTGACTAGCATGTTCTTCCATTTAACCAAATATTCCATAATAGACAGGTTCTCCATAGAGTACACTCCCTAACGTCGATGATAGCCTCTGAAATCAAAATAAATTTCCCCTTCTCATCTAATGGTGGCAACTGTGAGGAAGGGACCACATTGTGACCAAGTGCCTTTTTGAGGTATGATACATGGAACACATTGCATATTGTACTACTTGTTGGTGACTCCAGCTCATAAGCCACTTCTCCAATCCTTTTGGATATTCTAAAGGGACCATAGACTCATTGCTTAAGATTCTCCAACCCACTCTTCTTAAGAGTGAACTACCTATAGAATTGTAATTTCAGGTATACCATGTCACCCACCTCAAAACCATGTTTTGTATATTGTTGATTAATGTATGTCTTCTACTGATTTTGTGCCTGTTGCAAGTTTTCTTTCAATTATTTCATTCTATCCTGACTTTCATGTAGCAAATCCCTAGTCTTAAGCACTTTGTTGTCCCCAAAAAGAATATCAACGAAGCTTGGAGCTTCATACCCATACAATGCCACGAAAGGTGACATCTTGATGGACATGTGGTAAGTGGAGTTATAATAGTACTCATCAAGATGTAACCATTTTACCCATGCCTTTTGTTGCCCTAAGATATAGTTTTGGAGGTACCCTTCCACCCACGTGTTTACTATTTTTGTCTACCCATCAATTTGTGGGTGATAACTAGTACTAGGAGTGAGCTTAGTCCCACTCAAACTAAAGATTTCTTGCCAAAAAAGACTTAGGAACTTGTTGTCCTTATCACTTACTATATTTTTGGGCACTACGTGAAGTCTAAATATCTCTCTAAAAAATAAATCAGACATCTATGTTGTATATGTTATTGAAATGGCAAAGAAATGGGTAATTTTGTTAGTTTATCAACAACAACATATACACAATCCTTACCCTAAACCTTCAATAGCCCGATGATAAAATCCATAAAGATAGATTCCCATTTTTTATTGGGAATAGGCAAGGGTTGCAATAATCCATCTAGATAAGTGTGTTCATTCTTGTTTTGTCAGTATGTGGGACACTCCCTAACATACTCAAGGACGTCATTTTTGAGTCCTTTCCAAGTAAATATCTCTTGGATCTACCTATAAATTTTGGAAAACTTGAGTATCTAGTCATGGATGCATCATGGAAAGTTCTCAAAACCTTCACCTTAATTTTTGAATTAGATACTAAGTAAATTCTCTTTGTAAAAGATCAAATCATTGGTCACCTTGTACATGCCATCCTCTATGGTGCCCTCAATAATAATTATAGCCTGGAAGAGTCCTTAGAATATTTTGTTGAAATCATCTCTCTCCAATCAGTAGTAATCTCTACTAATGAACATGAATGAGACCTCTTAGATAGGGCATTTGCAACAACATTTTTCTTCCCTTTGACCTACACAATATCAAAGTCATATTTTTGAAGTCTGCTCACCCATTATTTTGTCTATCATTAAGGTTCTTTCGACTTAGGAAGTATTTGAGGCTATTGTGGTCAATTTTGACAATAAATTTCCCTCCCACAAGATAGGGTTTAAACTTCGTCAAAGCATGTATAATGGCCAACATCTCCTTATCATATATCAAATAAATCCTCCAAGTGCCCTTTAATTTCTTGCTCTCAAAAGCAATTGAATGCTTATCCTGTATCGACACAACACCTATTTCCTTTCGAAAAGTATCATACTCCAACTTAAAGGACTTGGAGAAGTTAGGATTAGTTAGAATCAAGTAAGTACACATAACATGTTTGAAGTGATCAAAGCATTGTTGTGCAACATTTGACCAAATAAAAGCTCTCTTTTTAGTCAAATTCGTAAGTAGAGTTACCACTTGTGATAAGCCCTTGAAAAATATTTTGTAAAATCCACATAACCGAAAAAATCCCTTGAGCTATGAGAGATTGGTGGGTGGTGGACAATCTATGATTGCAATGATCTTATCAGGATCCACTCTAACACCATTAGAGTTAATGATGCAACCAAGGTAAATAAGCTTTTTCATACCAAAATCACACTTAGAATCCTTGGCATATAATGATTCCTCCCCTAGGATGCTCAATGCCTCCTCAAGGTGCCTCATATGTTCATCCCAAGTCTTGCTAAAAATCAAAATATCATCAAAGAAAATAAGAACAAACTTTCAAAGTTTTTTACTGAATACTTGGTTCAAGATTGGAAGATAGCTAGTATATTGGTTAATCCATAAGGCATCACCAAAAACTCAAAGTGACTGAAGTGACACTTGAATGTAGTCTTATCCACATCTGCCTCTCTAACCTAAAGCTGATGATAACCTAACCCTAAGTCAATTTTGGAGAAGTAGCGGGTACCATGCAACTCATCTATGAGCTCATCAATGTGAGGGATGGGGTACTTATTCTTTATTATTTTCTTATTCAGTGCCATGTAATCAATGCACATGTGTATTGTTTCATCCTTTTTCTTAACTAACACTACCAAGGAAGCAAAGGGACTCTTGTTGGGTCTTATGTGTCCCATGTCAAGCAATTCCCTTTTGAATTTCATCTTTATGCCTCTCTAGACATTTTTATGGTGTGGAATTAATTGGTTTGGCACCCTCCTCTAACTCAATGACATGCTCAACCCCTCTCTCCAAAGCTCTCCCAAGAGGTATACTACCAAAAACTTTGTTTTTTATTAGATAAAAAAGTCTAAAGATTTGAATGATGATCTTTTTTATGTTGCTTCGTAACTATAGGCATAATGATACACTCTAATACCCACTCTACTTGATCATGCTTGATTAATCTCTCCATTATTTTGAATTAAATTAATCTACCTGCCCCATCTGACATGCCTCTAAGCACTATTCTCTTACCCTCCAATTCAAACCTCATATCCACAGTGTTTAAATTCATGGTGAACTCTCCAAGTGTACACATCTAGTGCATACCTAGAACCATGTTTATGTCGCTTATACTCACCACTTAGCAATCATCCTCCAACTCATACTCCCCCAACTATATCCTCAAGTTGGGAATTTTGTGTGTGCAAGTGAGGGTAAACCCATCTACAACCATTACCTTAATTCCTTTGAAGATTTTTGTTTTAGTTCCCCTTCTAGCAACAAGCCATTCATCGATTAAGTTGTGAGTAGCACTTGTATCAATGAGAGTGATTATTCATTGCCCACAAATTACTCTCCTAACCTTGAATGCTCCAACTTTCTAGAAGCTAAAAAGTTGGGAAATGGTACGATCACATCCATGCTCCTTCTTTGTCTCTTTTATCGAGCTTTCTCCATAACTACTCTCAGATTCAGTGTGTTGATCTGAATTTTTTTATATTGTTTCATCTGCTAAAAAGTACTCAATCTACTTCACCTTTGCTTTAATAGCACACTCGTGTGATGGTTCCCAAGGCTATCTACAATGGAAACATTTTGTTCTTCTAATCTCATTGAGTAGGTCACTATCCAACCCGTTTGACACATTTTGAGACTGATTTGAATTTTTTAGAAAATGTCTCTTATCCTTGTCCTTTTTATGCAAGAATCCCTTAGACTAAAATTTTCTTAGATGGATGTAGAGAATTCCATATCCCTTGCCTTGTTGATGGCATCCTACAATGTAGGTGGACTAAGTGCCTTAATCCAACCTCTCAATGGATCTAAAAGCCCATCCATAAATAAGACAATCAATCTCCTTTCTAAAATGTCAATTACCAATACAAATAACCTCTAAAAATTAGTAATAGAAGCATCAACTGAACCCCACTCCTTAAAACGTAGTTCTAGATCCTTATTGTCAAATCTATTAATTAACCTCTTTGTAAAATATGTATAGGATTCAATCTGATCATGTCCCAAGGTGATCATTTTGTGATGACACCACCCATGACCACTACCCTCAAAGTGTATAGCAACATATTTAATGGCCTCATCTTCTAGCATTGGGTTAATCTGAAAGTAAGTGTATAGTTTCCAAGAACCCATGTTATAGTTGTAGTTTTCCTTGAACCATCATAGTATGGAATGGATAATTTTCCCAACTTTTTGTACAAGTCTTGGTTACACTATCTACCACCTCTATTGGGCCTATATTTCAGTCTAAGATCCATATAGTCATGGAAGGACATTTCAACCTAAAATTCAAGTCCTGAGTTCCTCCAATCCTCCAAAATCCAATCATGTAACTCTTATTATGTTGGTTCCTCTTCAACTCGAGGGTTAATTCTCAATGGGGAGTTAGGCATAAGGGGTCTTGTGTTGGTTGTTCCTATCATAGTGCATTGATTTGCAACCCTATTATTGACTAAACCATCCTCATTTTTTGTTATTCCTTTCATGATTGTTGTTTCCCCCATTGTTCCCACCATTATTTTTGTCATTGTTGTTATTTCCAACCATGTGTTGGGTCATTGGTGCCACCATTTGAGATATACACTATTGCAAATATAGTTACCCTCTAACAAGATCATTGAGAAAATCTATGGTACTAGGTTTGTGTTGGTCTCTGTCACCCATATTAACACCCACACAAACACTAGCCTCTAGTTGTCATTCAAGATTAGGATTAGACCTGTTTCTTATCATATTATAATGATGAGTGAAGGGAGGCTGCATTATTCATTCCACTATCATGTGCCCTTTGTTCATTCACAACCCTATGGGATGGAATGATTCACTACTTTGATACCATTGTAATATACACCCTACTTCTTTTTTTGATATATTTGTAGATTGAGTTTTTTAAATATTGATGAATAATGATAATGGTATCAAAACATAAATACTTTGCAATGAAATATATTGGAAGCTTAAACAATTTTGAAACACCCATATATTGGAATATATTGAAGAATTAACTCAAAAGTTGTACAACCATTTAATAATTATTTTTACATCATCCAAATGACTAAAACACCTTCAAATTGGATTACAAATATACCCATTAATTGATGTGTTAAAATGGTTTGAAAATGGGTTGTGAACATCAACATGTGACTTCGTAAATAATTGCAACTCCTTCAAAACCTCGTTGCTCCATGCTCAACTTGTTTGTTGAGTTTTCACCACACTTAGGTACCCCGAAAGAAACCAAAACCTTGTTCAAAGGCTAGGCACCTTACCTAGGAATCCCCATGCCCTCCTTGAACAAGTGTGGCCAAATCCAAAGTGGTACAACCAACAATGATGAAAGTTTTTTATGTTTTTTGAGTCTTCCAACTTGTTTTTCAAACCCTTCAAATCTACTCATAACATTCCTCTTGAAACCTTAGCATGGAAGACTAGAATATGTAACAATATAGCTCCTTCATGATTCCTAGATGAAATCACATGCAAATCCACTTGGAAAGATTCTTCATTCAAATTCTCAAGAATAAGTTGCAAATGAGCTTCCAATTTCTTTTTATTCCCCTCCTCAATTCACATGCCCAACTTTGGGAGTTTAATATTTATTTTATTTAATAAATCTCCCTTATGTCTCACATGTAGGTGTCCCCCTTTTTAAAACAACTTAAATTTACTTTTTGAAATGTCCCATAGATGCCACTTTATAAAGTCACTTTAAATAATTTAAAATAAGATTAAGTTAAATATTTAATTTAACTTTAAACACTAACATTATTTAAAATAATTCCCTTGACCATTAATATCACCAAATAATCATTAAATATAAATTTTGATCATGCCAAGGGAAAATCGATGCGAAAGGACCAAGTCGATGTTGAGGAGGTGACTTACTGAAAATATTAAAATTGGACCAAGTGCCTGAAAATGCTCCAGAAAGTGTCAATAGGAATCTCTTGACACTTAACTCACTACAACACACAAAAAATGTCAAATGGTTGAACAACATAGTCTCCAATATTTTTGGAGCCGCCTAACCAAACCATATTAGCCTATGGGAACCCAAATAATAGGCTAACTATCTCTAATGTTCACCGCTTAGGAAGGGGACATTATAGGATGAAAATCATATAATATTCACTTTTATCTTTTATTGTGTAGTTACATTTTAGTGATCTCATTTTCCAAGCATTACTTTCATAGTTTTTATCACTCAAAGACTCATTTTTCCTTGAATCCATACACTACATCAACATAAAATCACTTTCATACCTAGATATCTCCATGTTATCACCACTAAAATTTTCTAACATGCATAATTTTAGTGTGACCCCCACATTTAAAATCAACAATTCTCATCCAAACACTTACCTTTTCAAAGATTAAAAACCCTAATTTTCCTTCAATACTTCAAAACTGTTAATTCCAAACAAAAAGGATTAGTTGGAAAATAATCACATGAATGGGCACTTAGGGCACACTTGAACATCTAGGTAATCAAAGGAGCACTCCTACACATGGGTAGCAACAATAAGGCATTTATTGCACTATATATATTGATTGTTGAGCAACCCACACTTGTCAACTAAGGTTTAACACACTTCTAAAACATATATTTCATTAAATATTGAATCAAATCAAGGATTTGATTGTCATGTCTTTCAAAAATGTGCCACAAGTACCATTTTTTCCAAAAGAGGTATTCTAAGTGTAGGTATTACATGCATAGAATATAGCGTACATAATGGTTCATCTTAGGGTCAAGCTAGAGCAAGTCATAAAAAAGTGAAGAGATATGAAAGAAAGGTTCTATGATGCGAGGAATCCTAATGATTAATCTACTTAATTTATATTGCATGAAATATGATAAGCAAGCATTACAAAGCAACTAGGCATATAGCTTGTAATAAAAATAATAATTTTACATCAACAAGAAAGTAAAAAATAATGACTAAAAGTTGCTTAAGTTAAGTGTGAATTTTTCTAGATTGATTAAAAAATGTAAGATACTTTTAATGAAATGTTTAAACCAAAATATCAACAAATAAACCAGTTTTGATAGCATGAAGGAAAAAATTGCAAAAAGTTATCAAAGCTTGTTATAACGTTGTCGAAAATTGTTAAGTTATCAAAAGGGGATGAATTACATAAAACAATTTTATCAAATGTAGCAAAAATTATTGTTATCAATAAAATGGGAAAATTTGATTAGCAAAGCAAGTGGTTCAAACAAAAAGGTAATCTATAACAACAATTTGTAGCTTGATTTTTTTTTAATAATACAGTGTTTATATGAATTTGGTTTTGAGTGAAAAATGCCTAATTTGACAAAAAGGCAAGAGAAAAATAATATTTGACCAAGAAAATAAAAATGTCAGCAATTTTGTAAGGGTATTGGTTTTTTAAAAGGGCGAATGAGATCATTAGTCTGTGCATTTAAACCAAGTTTGTTGGCTAGATCATAATGAGGAGTATTAGGATGAGGCTATAGAAGGACCTCCCTTAAACGAAATAAAAACAAAAAAGTATTACACTCTTTGAATTTAAGGGAGTATGAGGTGTGAGCTAATAAGTGAGCTCAAAGTAAACCTCTGATATCTAATCTTGACAACCAAGTAAAAAATAAAGTGAAAGAGCCCACTTAGCTATATTGCTTATGGTTAAAACAAAAACACATTGTTTTTTGGGTTTTTTAATAGAAAGGAAGCAATGTTTGATATTTTATTAATGAAATTTGAAATGAGGAGATCAAAATATTATTTTAAAAGTGTGAAACTAAATAAATCGTATCACAAACTAATCTAACTTGTTTAGATATATCCCAACCACTAATTAATTAGCCAAGCACTAACCAACTAATTCAATTGCAACCTAATTAAAAATAAATAAAAAAGCACAAAAATTAGCCTTCAACAATGTGGCTTAATCCAAGAGTGAAGAGACGTAGTTTATCCTTAAATTAAATGCTTGTTTGAGCATGATTTTATATGTAAACTAGCTAAGGAATATTTCAAGGTTGAAAACATGTAATATACTTGAATTGAATTTTTTTTCTATAGGTTTAGGGCAAAAAGTATAGTTATTTATGGTTGCAAGATGGATTGCAATAACTAGGGTGTCTCTAACTTTCTTGCCTTCAACAAGCTTTGGGAATGCATATTTATAATTATAGGAATGACATTAAATGAAGAAGGTGGAATTACAAGGGAGATTGAATACGAGTCATTTTTGGAAGAAGAAATAAAAGCATGAGTTTATTTTATGCTTAAAATTTATCAACAAGAAATTTAATTAAGATCATCACTTTTCATCAAGTTGCACTTTCACAACACAATGCTTGCAAAACCATCAAAGTTAGTTATTAATTTTGAATTTGAGGCCATTAGACATCATCAAACACAATATTTCTTCCTTGCAAGTGCCAAAAAACATAGATTCCAACATGGCAAGTCAAACAATGACATAAATTCCCCAAAAAATTTACATGGCATATAAAAACAATTTAAATGTGGTAGAAATATTTTGCTTCTTGTTACCTCAGTTTTGGTCACATTCCCTAAATCTTTTACATTTTCCCTAAAAAATTCTAAGTATAAGTTTTGTCGGTCTTTTTCTAAGTTTCATGAACCTTTTCGGTCTCTGATGAGGTTATGGTAATTGCTCCTTGGTTCAATGTTTTTGTATAAACTTTAGAATTTTCATTTCTAATTAAGTTGTGGGAATGTTGTTGGGGCCCGAAGGGGTTTTCATAACTACTCAAGGAACATATATGAAAATAAAAGTGAAAATGTTTAAGGAAAGATTGTTTCATTTCAAAACTCATAAAAGGTTTGGAAACCTTTGTCGGTATTCGACAAGGTTTCACAAACCTCCTCATTGATTGATAATGGAAATGCTTATGTGAATAATCTTTAATGTGAAGCCAAGGGAGATTGTAAAGAGGAAAAATTAGAGGTTGTCATAATTATAGTGAACTTCGATGATGTACTTGAAACTTTTCTAGAGTCTAATATCATCTCAAGGGTGGTACTTTTAAAATATGCTACAATATGAATGAGCATGCTAAGTCATATAAAGATACACATTTTTTGAGTATGGTACAATAACATAAACCATAACTTATCAAAATTGCAAGAAAAAATAACATTCACAAAAAAGATAAATACAAATTATTGAAATACAAAATCCTTTGTATATATTCATATGTATATATACAACTTTGCATAATTTATCATGTTTACATTAAAAAATGGAGCTTTTAGTACATTCTTTCAAACACAAAGTAGGAAAATAAGGATGTCAATTCCATCCACCACTTCCTATATGTGCTCAATTTGGGCTGGTGAGAATAATTTTTCATTGGAATCCAAAAAATGAGCAAACAGTCCCATGTCATTTTGCTTAAGTCCAACATGGAGGAGAGCTACAACTTCTTCACTGAGGTCATGGTGAAGTGTCGTCGCAATGCAGGTAACATCACCCACTAATCCAATCCTTGGAAATGCATTTAGACCCCTTATGGTTGCTCTCACTTTCAATAGGTACTTTGGCCTAACCAAGTGCTCTACAATCCTTACTCCCCAAACTCACTTGGTAGAGGTATGAATGGAATTATACACAAAGCACTCCAAAAGCTCATAATTATGCACATAAAGACAACTCAAGAAATTTTCTTTGATAATATTCATGAGCACACCTTCTTCAACATCACTATGAACCAAAAAGACATCTCACAACTAGCTCACCATCAACCTTCATAATTGATTGCATTATACATCCTCAATTGTTATATAATCACTCTTTGAGGAGGCATCACTTGTAATGCTCGACATCTTTGAGAAATAAAATTAAAATGATGAAATGAAGGTAATTCCCTTAGGACTTATAGAAGTGGGATGGCATGGTAGGTGATCGATACCAAAGATTCTTATGAATGATTAACATTTGCAAGGACAATAATATTACTTAGGAATTTAATGATGAAGGTTGTTGATGTGACATAGTTGCATTAAATTATCAAGTTTAACCAACTAAAATTTTAAGTTGCCTTTTTTGTTGAGATAGTTCACATGAGCATAATCGCATAAGGATATATTTATTAAATGCAAATTTTGGGAATTGAATGCCTCTTACATGTATGTCAAGCCACCGAGCTAGCATACAAGAAAAAATGTTTTGACTACCTATCAAAATCAACTTGATAAAAGCAATGTAATTATGACTGATTTAAAAATAGTCATAAATATTTTGTGTATCAATTTCTCTAATTTAGGGGGTTATTTTTCATGAACCTGCCACTTGATATGATGGCAGTAATGTTAACGACCAAGATTCAAGATTAGGGTTTTATAAAATCATGTTCGAGAGACTCTTAGGGGGTCCAAAATTCTTTTTTGAATTGCACTATGATGTAATGGAGGGAATAAGGAACATTTTGAATTGAATTTTCAATTTCAGATTATTCTTTGTCTATGAAGTTTGAATTATGAATGTGATGTGTATATTGAATGAGTTTTTTGGCTAAAGCAATATTTGAAGTTTTATTTTCTCTGAAAAATGACTTCATGATGTTGCATTTGCTTGTTTGGAATTAAGAGCAATTATTTTGGGAAATATTTTATCTGCTATTATAATTCTAGTCTTTGTGCCAGGGGGTTAATGGCTTTATTTAGTTTTGTTGGAAATTGGATTGCATTAAATGGTTGTCATTGATGTCAAAACAGTATTGAATGTATGTGATGTTTACCAGAAGCTATTCCCTATCGAAGATGTTCTTTATCTGTGATCTGGTGTGTTGGATTTTGGGTCTGAATTCTATCACAAGACAAGCTATGACATTGATATCTTAACTATGTCATTATGACTCACTCAGAGAAATATATTCGAGATCTTAGCCGAATTATTATGATACACTACATGGATTAAAATTTTAAATTATACGGTGCCGACAAAGAGAGTTTTAATTATTTTATTTTCATCTAATTAGGCTAACCTAATTGATGATTAAGATACACTTATATATAAGATGTTTTTAGGAATGGTATTGTAAGTGTGGAATAAGTAATGAGTGAAATAACAAACAACACTTCTTAATAAGACATTATATCAAGAGAATCAACAATAATTAATCTAATTAACACAGGAAAACTCTTGAAAGCGTCATATTGCTCTCTATCTCCAAAGATTTATTAAGTCACAGAGATCTCAAATTTGGTAAGCATTATGACTGTTAAAATGCCAATCTAGAGAATGAGATGCTGCTAAATGCAATAATCTAATCCTATATGATGATGTCCAAATGATAATGATGAAGCTACTGTAATCTAAATTGGCATGAAACTTGATAAAAGAAGCTACTATAAACTATGATGCAACTAAATGAAAAGCCATGATATTGATTCTATGCTAAAATGCTATGATTTTTATTGCTAAGATGCTTGATTGCTCAATTGGTATTTTTGCAGAGTAAGATTGCACAAAGTTGGGATCCATTTCTTGAAAAAAGAGGTCGTATTTATAGATTCCCGACAACACATTTGTGAAGGGGCAACAAAGCAAAGGTCTAAATTTGATCTAAAGAATTGAATGGTGAAGGATGAAGAAGCCTGAGATGATTATGGATATTGTTCCTCCCTAGAAAAACATTCAGCCAAAAGATAGGAAGAATCAATGGAAGAAGATGAAAGAGTTTTCCTGCAAATTTGTCTCCAAATTTGCATGTGAAGGTTGAGATGAATTAAATTAGACATTTCATATCTAATTTGGTAGGCAGATATGATTAGCTGTAGAATATATTTCAATTGAATATTTAGATTTATTCAATTTAGGAAAAAGAAGATATTCAATTCAATAAAACAAACTATAGAAGTCTATGTTTATTAAATAAATATGGAAGAAGTATGATAATTAAATAAATATGGAAGAAGCATGATAATTAAATAAATCAAAGTATGTGAACCTGTTTATTTAATTTGATGAAATGATGTGATTAAGATGGAATTTGATAGGAGAGTTAGATAATAATAATTAAATAAAACAAAAAATGTAACTTTTTTTTATTTAATTAAGAGGAAATAATATAATAAAGATAGAAGAATTAAATGTGAACTATATAAATAAATATTTCTATTTATTTAATAATAGAGGAATTAAAGGTTAATTAATCAAATAAATTGTATTTAATTAATTAAATTATCCGGACCATTTTTAGGTGTATACATTTTTCCCCTCTTTGAAGTGATGTGTTTACGCATTGCTTCAAACAAAATTTTGCTATTGCTGCCAGTACTGACGAAAAAAATAATTTCAGTATGCCCCAAATGTTGATTTTGAAGTGATGATGAATATATTCCCCCTCGGGAGATAAATTGATGAATTTTTATTTTTTTTTGGAATTTTTCAAAATTTTATGTGATTTTGTGATGATTTGATGATTTTCAAATTTAATGATGCAAAATTGATTTATCTCTTGAAAAAAGGATGTTTACTCCACCAAATGTGAAATTGTTGCCCTGCTTTGCCTCTTTATGTTTGATGATTTTTTATTGTGTCAACCTTTGATCTGATATGATTGATGATCCTGATAGATTAGATGATGATTAACCTCGTGATAGGCAAGGTTTGATGATTGATTGATGATAATTATCCTCATGATAGGCAAGGTTGATTTGATTAATTGACCTCATGATAAGAGAGATACAATTTTTAGATTGTTGATTGACCTCATGATAGGTGAGATTCAATTTTTAGATTAATGATTGACCTCATGATAGGTGAGGTTCAATGATAGTTGCTCATGAGATTTTAGCGAAGTCTCACCAGAGTTGATTAGATTTGATAGGTTGATTAATGTTGATGATTGACAAAGATTTTTGACTTTTTGCTTTTCGTGATGATAAGAGTCATTTGTGAACTTATAGATTAAAGAGCAATTTTCTAGGACCTTTGATTTGATACCGCAGCTAGTGCAGCTTGAGATAGCAGTTATCGCACGTTGTGGTTTGTCCTTCCTCTTAGATATGCCCTAGATTAGGATTAATTGGGGTCTCCTGACAGCTTTAGCAAGGAGGTGGCATGGCGAGCATAATACCTTCCACCTTCCTACCAGCTAGATGACAGTCACTCCTGAGGATGTATGGCAGATTTTGAGGATACCCGTTGTTTGGGAGGTTGTAGTTTATGATTCTGCAGAGTAGGGTAGGACCGAGGCACTGCACCGAGTCTTTTAGGATGATATGATTTGTGGATATGAGATCCCATGGCGATAGATGGTGGATGCCTATGCTACTTTTCATGTTATACTTGTTGGTTTCATTGGAGGGTTCCTTTGTCTTGATCACATGTCAAAGGGACTTTATGTCGGGTGGGGCCGCATTTTGGAGAGCATGATTGTTCACGGTACCAGATATGCATGGGGTATGTGTATGGTCGCTCATCTTTAACAGGTCGCAGTTTGTCTTTCGGGGTTACATTGCTTCAGGTGTGGGAGTGGGAGCATATAGCTGTTACGCGTCTAGTGACAGTTAGAGAGAGACCAACCATGAGGCCATATATTCACCGATACACATGTCATCTTACTTAGCCTAGGCTGGGTAAGTTGGAGCACTAGAGGAGAGTTTTGGATGATTTGGAGGCTGTTACATGGCGGCCCTATCTAGATTGTGATTAATGGGATGAGGATTATATAGAGACGGGATACCTCTGTCATTCTATGTTCCTGATTGGTAGGAATCGTTTTGTTATGGAGAGATTTTTGCTCAAGAGGGTGCTCAAATAGTACGACATTGTACAGGGCATTGCATATTATGCCCGGTGTCAGATTACTACAGATTATGTAGAGTATCTTGCCTTACATCCATTTCCATGGATATTTGTTCCTGATGAGCCAGTGCCACTACTCGACGAGGAGGATATTGCTGATGTACATGGTTGCCAAAGAAGGAGAGAGGAGGGAGTGGAGGAAGAGCAGGATGTGGAGGGAGAGGATGATGTGGAGGAGGATGGGGATGTGGGGAGTGGTGATGATGATGATAGTAGTGATGGTAAGGAGATATATGAAGGTGGTGGAGATAGGGGTGGAGATGATGGAGGAGATGGTGGTGGAGGAGGTGGAGGACCAGGTGGGGCTACTGGGTCAGGTGGAGTTAGTGGATCAGTTCCATTTTTGGATGTCAAGGACATCATGGTGCCTCATAAGAGGCAATCACTAATAGCCCTTGCAGAGCAACATGTTTAGATTGGGATACCTTCTTAGCATCAACAGACTCAAGTTGTGAGTTTATAGGTGCAGGTACAGACCTTAAAGGGTTAGCTGGTTCATGCTCATGGTTTATTGGTTTAGACACAGACCCAAATGTAGACACAGGCCTAGTCTCATGCACAGACTCTCGCTCAGTTACAAGGACAACTGTCAACTACTCAAGCATAGATTGCCTCATTGACAACCAAGAGAGATGCAGCTAGACAGGTTATAGAGAAGACATAGTTGAAAACCAAGAGGTTACAGATATTGGCTGATAGTACATTTGTAGCAGATTATATGAGAGAGGTTCTCCATGTAAGTCAAGAGGTAGAGTACTATAGAGGATGATACCATGATGCAATTCCCTCCAAGCAGAGAGTGAGTTATGCCCAGTCTCGATCTGGTAGGAGCGAGTCCAAGACCATGAGTAGGGGTGTGACACAACCTCTTCTAAGATACCTAAGAGATCCTAGTATGTTTGGTGGTGGAGGGACTAGTCCAGAGATGCCTGCACCATCTGGAGCTAGCAACACATAGTTGTATGATTGTTCTCTTTGATGTATTTTGAGATATGATGTATACTTCAGTTCCATTGATTTACAACCATTTTTTATGTTACATATCCTTACATTTCAGACATCATTGTATACTTGACATTATTATTTTGAGATCTATATGATATGCAATGGATTGATCAATTTATATGTGTCCTATATGGTTCTATGATGGATGCATTTAATGATCATGATGATATGCTATCATCTCCATCATCTTCATCTTCATCAAGTTCATCTTCATATTCATCTGATGACATTCCCATTCAACAACCTCAACTGGTCATAAATCAGCCTTTAACACCTCCACCTCCATCAATGGCTTTCCTTGCCAATAATCCATCTCCCTTTACCTTCAATAATTACAATGTTATGCCCAAGAACCCAAAACACTTTTGTTCAAAGTTCCATGTTAATGACCCCAATAGAACTGTTGAGGAACACATCAAGATATTTCAGACTTGCCTTAAAGATAGAGGAATAAATCATGAGGATGTAGCATGCAGGCTCTTTCCTTATTCCTTAGGAGAAGATGCATTCTACTGGTACAATCATTTTCCTGCTGGGTCTATTCAGAATTTGATTGAATTGGAGACTGCATTTCTATAGAAGTTTAGGATTCCCATTAGTTCCAATGAGCTTTATCTTCAGTTCACCAATGTTAAGAGAGAAGTCCATGAGCCCATAGGGTCCTTTAACAACAGGTTTCATCGTGCCTATACCCTACTGTAGGCTCCTTATGCTGTTGATGAGGCCACTACTTTAGAAGTCTATTATGAGGGGCTTGACAATTTGACAACTACCTTCATGAAGTGGAGAAACAACCTTCCTACCACTCTACTTGATGCATACACAAAGGCTATAAAGGTTAGCATTGCTTTAAGACAACACTTATCTGGGCCTCTACCATCACTAGGACCCACTCCTCACCCTGGGCAGGTCCCAACCCTCAATCGGGCTCTCAACAATCATACTCTTATCATGAATTCGGTACCTCAATTGCCTCTAGTTCCTCACCCAGGACCTCTTGTGAGTCAAGTTCCACCTGCAATCAACTACCCTCAACAAAATGTAAATCAACCTCTTCATCCACAGCCTCAGGCTAGTTTTCCCACATATATGTAGAATTTCAAAGTACTAAACCAGTCACTGAATACCAATGTTGTAGTAGGATATCCCCAAAATAATGTGTATTAGCCTCCATATAGGAATCCTGATAAGGAGAGACTAGATGAATTGACTGAACAAGTGAAGAAGCTGAATATGGAGGTAACTTATTTGAGGAACCAAAATAGTCAACTTCAAGCTGCTCAAATAAGTATGCAGTCGAATCATAACAGAGAAAATAGAGAAATTCAACAAGGGCAACATTTTGATAGAGGTCGACACTCTGAAAGAGGATATAATAATGATAGAGGACAAAATTATGATAAAGGACAATCTTCAGGCCAAAACTTTGATAGAGGCCAGGTTGGTGGACAAGGGTTTGATAGAGGACAACCACCCAGACATAACAAAACTTGGAATACAAGGCCTAAGAATGGAGGTGTCCCCACCCCATTGGATCAACTAGTCAATCAAGAAAAGCCTCCAAGTGTTGCATATTTAGTAGAGGCTGCTTTATCAAGATGGTGTAGGCTCCATAAAACAAGTCAACATTCTGAATTAGACTGTCCAGAATTTTAGACAACAACTTCAATCTTCTAGTATGAAGTGGAGAATAATTCAAGTAGTCAGGAGATGGTGCCATCTACTCCCTATGATTCATCAGTGTTGGTACTCAATCATGCTCATTTTCCATAGAGCAAGGAGAATGTGCTTGAGGAAGAAGCATACCAACTTAACAAAGAGGCGGATCAGGTGTGCAATGGAGACGAGATTACACAATTGTTTGACGAAAATCTTGTGAATGACAATGGCCCCCTAGATGAAGAAGAAGCTTATATTGAAGAGTTATAGACATTCCAATGACCAGTTAAAAAATATGATATGAGGGACTTGCCACATAGGTTTCCACAAGTTGGAGGCCCCTTCACCACCTCTATTCCTCCAAATAACTTTACTACACCTCCAGATCCTAATGCCAACAATAATCCACTATATCCTCATGTGCCTAAACAATACCTATCAAAGGAAGGACAAGCACAAGTTGTTCCATCAAAAGGAAGGACTCTTGAGACAAGTAAGGATAAGATGGTGGAATACCCAAAAGCAGCCCCTACTGATTTGAGTGCAAAACAATTGGCCATATACATTGCAGAAGAACTCAAGAAGCTAAAGGTAAGTCTCTCTGCATATGAATTATTAAGAGTTCCAACTATTAGAAATGCAGTTCTAGGAGCTTACAATGCAAATTTAGTATCACAAGATAAATCAGTCAGTGAGAGTGACAATAAAGCATCCAGTTCCCAAGTAGTGAAAGGCCATAATCATATCCATATACCACCTAGAGATAAAGGGAAAGAGAAGGATAAAAATCAAGTTGCTCAGGTGGATACTCCCTTGACTTTGTTCTAGGTGAAGATGGACACTCCTCCATTTATGATCTTTGTTCATATATTTGGTAAGAACTTGCATAATTGCTTGTTGGATTCAGGTGCTTCTACCAACATAATGCCTTTTGGTGTCTGTAGAGCCTTAGGTATTACTCCTACTAACTCCCAAAAGAAAGTTACTCAACTGGACAGAACTGAAGTTAATGTTGTAGGGGAGTTGAACATGATTCATATGCAGGTTGCCTTTGATCCTAGAATTTAGCATGTTATTAATATACAGGTGGCAGTTATACCTGATGCTTATAGTCTGATTTTGGGAAGAGACTTTACCAGGGCCCTGAATGGATATGTATCAACCGATCACTCTCATATGTGGCTTCCCTAGAGGGGAGTGCCAAATTAGATCAAGATTGAAAGAGAACCCAGGATGAAATATATGATCACAGAATATCAGAATACCTCTAACGAAATATTGATATCAGAGGTAAGTATGGGTAATTACATACTTGCAGCCCCTTTTGAGGAGTTATATGCATAAGAGGTCCTTATGCTGCATACAATGCATGTTGATCTCACAACAAAATCTAGTAGTATCGGAGCTTTGGTGGAACCAATTGAAAATGATGATGATCCTGAGGATAATCAACTTAGCTTGTTGGATAGTTTCCAAGAATTCATTCAAAATTGCATTGAGGATCAGATTTAGTTGGGTAGAGGAATGAATTTTGGAGAATTACTCTTTCCAAATTGGTGTAGAGTCCATAATGCCTCCCACTCTGAATTGGACTGTTGCTTGTGCCAGGTTACAGTAGAACAAGTGCATAAATGTATCAATCCCACTCCAACAATCAAAATTAACATACAAAGTATTCAAGAGGACCCTAAAGGAAAGAAAGTGATGCTCTCTGAAGAACCGTCCAGCAGTAATAGTGCAAGATATGCAACAAGGAAGTCTGGAGTTGTTGGTTGTTGGACCTTAAGATTTGACAGATCTAAATTAAAGTAGGGAGCTGGGGCAGGATTTGAGTTAATCAGTCCAAAAGGTAAAACCTTCTTTGCTGCTCATAAAATTCAATTTCATTGTACTAATAATGTAGCAAAGTATGAGGCTTTGATTCATGGGTTTCTTATGGCACTGAAGAAAAAGGTCAAGATTTTACAAGTCTTTGGGGACTTTGAGCTAGTGGTCAAACAAGTCAGGAGGCAGTACTCATGTCACGACCGAAAGATGAGAAATTATAGGCATAGAGTATGGGACCTTATTAAATGATTTGATGCCTTCAAAATTTAGTTGATACCATGTAATAAGAACCAAACAACATATTCCCTTGCTCAAGCAGCTAGTACCTTACAACCTTTGTCCCTCTCTGGACTAAAGAATTTTATAATGGAATTAACCCCAGTGCCTTCAGTACCTGATAATGTTACCAATTTCTAGGTATTTGAAGATAAGGATATTTTGGATTTTATCACAAGTTCAAATGTCTTTGCTTCTTAGATTATTGATGAATCTGAGCCCCAAGAAGTAGAGATGGATTTGGAAGGGGTCATTAATTTGAAGACTACTACTATTCCAAGGGGAATGGTGCAGCTGGAAAGGATTTTTGATTTGGATAAGGTCAAATATCAAGAACAAGATGCTAAGAAAGATTCCATTAATGGACAATGTGAAATGTATAATATGGGGACTCAGGATGATGTCAAGAATGTCTTCATCGGCAAAGTGTGTACTCCAAAAGAGAGGAAATGAATAATTGATGCATTACATACATATCAGGATGTGATAGCTTGGAGTTACGGGGACTTGAAGACATATGAAACTTCAATTATCACACACACTATCCCTCTGAAGCCAGGAGTAAAACCCTTCAGGCAGAGGCAAAGACCAATTAATGCCCTGTTGGAGCCCATAATTCAAAAGGAAGTGCAAAATTTGTTGTCTGCTAGAATCATATTCCTAGTTAGGCATTCAACCTGGGTTGCAAATCTGGTTCCAGTGAGAAAAAAGAATGGTGAAATTAGACTATGTGTGAATTTTAGGAACCTTAACAGAGCATCAAAAAAGGATAATTATCCAATACCCTCGCTAGATGAAGTACTTAAAATTGTCAATGGATCTCAAATGATGTATTTCCTGGATGGCTACTTTGGGTATAATCAAGTTATGGTATAGTACGAGGACAAGCATAAAAATGCTTTCACCACCAAGTGGGGTACTTTTGCCTACAGGAGAATACCCTTCGGTTTGATTAATGTTGGAGCCACATTCCAGAGGGCTATGGACATTGCTTTCAAGGACATAATTGGTAAATGCATAATCATTTATATGGATGATCTAACAGTCTTTTC
Organism: Sequoia sempervirens; assembly: GCA_007258455.2. Lineage (NCBI taxonomy): Eukaryota > Viridiplantae > Streptophyta > Pinopsida > Cupressales > Cupressaceae > Sequoia > Sequoia sempervirens. The sequence goes on along the minus strand of VDFB02171104.1, from coordinate 479,943 downwards.
CAAGAAGTGAGGTGATCACATAGCAGACTTGTGCAAGGCGTTTCAAAAGTGTAGAGAGTTTGGCATATCTCTCAATCCAAAGAAATGCATCTTTGGAGTTACTGAGGGAAAATTATTGGGGCACGTCATCTCTGAGAAAGGCATAGCAATTGACCCTGAATGAGTGGAAGCCATACTTAAGATTCAACCACCAGCTAGCAAGAAAGAAATGAAGTCATTCTTTGGAAAAATTAACTTTGTAAGGAAGTTTATCACAGGATTTGCAAAAATAGTCAAGCCATTGAATGTGATGTTGAAATAGGAAGCCAAGGTTGAATGGAGTGCAGAGGAAAAATAAGCATTTGTAGAAATCAAAAGGGCCATTGTTGAAGCTCCTGTTTTGGTGAGTCCTGATTATGATAAGCCATTTTACATATATTCATTGCTTCTGATCACTCCTGTGCTGACATGTTGACTCAAATTTTTGATCAAGGGAATGAGAACCCCATAGCATTTATGAGTGCACCATTGAAAGATGCAAAACTAAGGTATCCAAGTGTGGAGAAATAAGCCTATGCCTTGGTCAGAGCTGTGAAGAAGTTCAGGCACTATATTCTCAGGAACAAAGTCTTTGCAATAGTCCCTGACCCTGCGGTCAAGTTGTTGTTGATGTAGAATGAGTTAGGAGAGCACAAAGCTAAGTGGGTAACTATGTTGCAGGAGTATGATATTGAGATTCAACCCATCAAGCTACTAAGGGGGCAAGGAATTACAAGAACAATGGCAGAAATGGGTCTTGATCTTGCAGCCCAACATTATAATCTTGAAGATGTTTCTCCAGGGGAGTGGTATGATGATATCATTCACTATCTCTTGACTTAAAGGTGTCCTGACCACCTTAATGTAATACAAAGAAGGGAATTGCATTTGAAGAGTGACAGTTTCATGTTGAAGGGAGCTGTCTTATATAAAAGGAATCACGAAGGTGTCTACTTAAGATGTTTGGGGCAATAGGAGGCCGAAAGGGTCATGGCAAAATTTCATGACAGATATGGTACTGGCCATGGATCTGCACCATCCACTGTGAATTAGATTATGAGAGAAGGTTATTATTGGCCCATACTATTCAAGGACACACACAACCATGTCAAAACATGTCATGTGTGTCAAACTATAGCAACCAGAGAGAAGTATACAACACTCCCACTTCAACCAGTCTTTGAGGTAAAACCTTTCACACAGTGGGGAATGGACTTCATAGGTCTAATCAATCCACCCTCCTTTGAAGGACACATGTATATTCTTACTATTAATGATTATTTCATGAGATGGTCTGAGGCTCTTGCATGCAAACAATGTACTTCTGAAGTGGTAATCAATTTCATCGAATTAGGTATTATTAATCGCTTTGGATGTCCTATGTCTTTGGTTTGTGATAATGGTCCTGCATTTGCATCATTTAAATTCTCTAACTGGGCCTTTGATCATGGAATTATAATTAAATTTGCATCCAATTATTACCCTCAGGGTAATGGTTTGGCCGAATCCTCCAATAAGAATCTCTTGACAGTCATCCGCAAGCTATTCGAAATGAATCCTAAGGACTGACACACCCAGCTTCGGTTTGCTCTCTGGGTAGATCGCACAAAGTACAAGACTTCCATAGGGATATCCCCTTACCACCTGGTTTATGGGCTAAAACCTGTGTTTCCTATTTAGTTAAGAATCCCCACCCTATAGTTCATTAATGAATATTATGAAGGAGATAAACGAGAAGCCAAACTTGCTGAGCTATTACACCTTGAAGAGAAAAGAGATGAAGCCCTTGAATTTTTTTCCAAACATCAGGGGGTAGTCAAAAGATGGTTTGATATAAGAGCCAAGGTAAAAGCCTTTAGGATTTATGACTTGGTTCTCTACTGGGATAAAGCCCATGACCGTAAGGGGGAGCATGGTAAATTTGAAAAACTTTGCTTGGCCCTTATTAGATTTCAGAGATCCTAGGAGATAATGCTTTTCGCTTGAAAACTCTCATTGAAGAGGATATCCCACTGGCTGTCAATGGGTAGTACTTGAAGCATTACTTCCAACCCTGAGCTATTTTCAACTCTTTTCCTGTACATAGTTAGAGTAGGTTTCTTTTCTGTTTTGGTTTTCTATGCTTTGCTTTGGTTAGATTAGGTTTCCTTTTCTCCTTTGCTTTTGGTTTGTCTCTGTTCTAGTTAGTTTAGGTTTGCTTTCAGTTTGGTTTTTTTTGCTCCGCTCTTGCTTTGGGGGTTTTCTTGCTTTCTTCTGGATGTGTTGCACTGCATGGAAATCATATTATTATTTGGGATTGTTCTGAATATTTCTTTTAAAAATTTCAATCTTTTTTTTGGAGTTGGTGAAAGTCCTCTATTTGGTGTCATATGTATTAAGTGTTTTGAGTGGATAAGCCAGGGGATTAAGTTAAATTTGGAATGTATTTGGGTCTTACATTTTGCACCAATCTTTTAAAATTCCAAGGTTGCAAGGGGTTCCTATGAAGTCTATTTAGGTGAAAAATCTTATATTCTGCTTTAGAGCCACTATGATTCCCAGCTTTGAGTGTGAACTTCATTGTTTACAGGTTGAAATAAAAAAGAAGTGAAAAGAAAAGAAATATCAAAAAGAAGAAAAAGAGAAAATACGTTGCAAAATTAAAAGAATGAACTCAACTTATTAGGAGTATCCAAGTATCTCTACTGGGGCTATGGATGCCTGGCTAGTAGTAGAGCTATGCTTGAGCGAATCACAGTGATAACCTCGTCAGGGCTATGGACGCTTGACTGGCAGCGAGGCCCTATCCAGGTTACTTTTGGAGTTTGAATCTTTATGTAGCCTAGTTAGACCAAATTTGATCCTCATTGTAACCAAGGAAAATGGGAATGAATAAATGTGCACACGCTTTGAACCTAGTACAATAATGGTTTGCTTATCTTTGAGTTTTGAAACTCTGCCAAATTGATGACCTAATGCAGGGACTAAAACCAAAAATTCTGGGTTCTTGATTCCAATCTGTCACTGAAATGCTCTAGAGCATTTTCCCAGCAGAGTTGCCATTTGTTGTGCAGTTTTTCACACACATGCCCTGCTGAATGCAGGGACACTCTTTTGCTTTTGTTCTTGGTGTTTTGGCCCTTTAATTTTAAGGATTTTCTTGCTTGGGCATGTGCTTGGATGTTTATCTTGCTTGCATTGGTGATCCCCTTGTGATATTGATTGAAAATCTTAAGTGTTAGACAATTTTTGGGGTTTTCATTGCTCTCGGGAAAATCCACTCCTAGCGGAATTCCCCAGTTTCCTTGAAAACCCAGTGGTAGCTGCTTTACACTATGATCCAAAGATTTTGGTCCTTCACGAAATTCTGTGGTGACCGGATTTCTCTAAAATTTTGTTGCCTTGTCGAATTCCTGAGTTTTGGTTTGGCTTGTCTTGTCTGCATTAATGCTCATTTGTATGATTTCTGCGGAGGGTATATAGTTGATTTTGGGGAGTTTTGTGCCATTAAGTTATATCATTTGCTTTCTATTGATCTAGAGTGCTTGATCCTGAGTGCTTGGCTAGATTTGGCATGTTGGATTTGTAAATTCTTGGACTTGGTGGTGATTTTATTGGGCATGATCTGTTGTTTGCTGGGGCGCTAAAGATTGTTTCCTGTCATTGCTATAATCTTCATCAATGGTATGTACGCATTTCCTTGCTTTTGATTGTTGAATTTGAATGCATCTTTAGTGTTTTGGGTGTGCTTGGAGTCTAAATTCCTGCATGTTTGGGTGTTGAACATCTTGAAGCTAGGGTTATTCGATTATGTTAGAGTGACGACCCCAGGTGAGTTTGTGAGCTTGTTTTTGATTTCATTATAGGGTAGCTTGCTTGTGTTGGCCATAATGAACCATTTTTAAACCTAGCAAATGAGTAAGCTGAGCCCAAGCTTGTCCTGTGCATTCATGGAAGATTTTTAGGGTTTCGAGTTTAGGGCATCACCAATTCCTCTCAATTTACTTTAGGATGAGTTTCAAATTCAAAGATGATATGTAGGAGGTTTAAATCAAGCTAGTTGCAAGCCCGGGATCCTCAAATTTGTGATTGTTCGATCAATTTGAGTGAATTCTCGAGAAAATTTTGTCATTCAGTATTTCAAAGTCTTCGTGAAATTCCTTAGCTATCGGAATTCCCCGATCTTCTGTTTTCTCTTCATGTTCTTGAAATGTGCAGTAATCCAGAGTTATGCTTGCTTCACGGATTTCCGTTCCCTCTGAATTTTACTAAAGTTTCCTCTGTTCCTTCATTTTCCTGGAATTCGTAGATTATTGTTGTTTTCACATATTTTCATCTTGAGTAGAATTCTCCATAACTTTGTTGAAAATGAAGAATTGAGAGATAACATGATTTGTTAGTTGGTAATCATGCATTGTATGATTAATTTGAAATATTCAAGGTTGTATCATGTTGTTTCTTAGTCAATGACAATTGATTAGATGATTATTGGAAGCTTTTATGTTTATTTTGCTAAAATTTGCCTGGCTGGGAATTGTCCATAATTCCTCTTTGGCCTAGATTCTGCGGGAGGACTGAAAACCCGAACTTTGCAATGATTAATTTTTATGGGGTTTTAGAGAATTTTCTTGGGACTTATATTGAAGATGGATATACAATTTGTGATTAATTAACTTGGGTTTCATGTGATCTTTATTTTGGTTTCTTTGTCAAATGCAGGCTAAGTCGAGTAACGCAATGACAAGTGGAACCAAGGGTAGTGTGATGGATCCAAGTGCAGAGGGGTCTTCTATGTCTGAGGCAGAAAGAATCAAATTGGATATAAAGAGAAAGGTTCCAAAGTCCAAGCTTTCCTCCATCTGGACTGAGGTGGGTGACACTAATGTGGGCAGATGGGATTATGAGGAATTCAAGGAAAGAATGGCACAACTGAACCCTCCATTGTTGGCCAGAAGATTGATAGAATTAGGGTTGGCTTATGTGGTCAGTTTTCCTCCTACAATTCAATGTTATGAGTTAGTTCTTGAGTGTGTTAGGCATTATGATAGAGGTACACAAAGAGTGATCGGTCCTCAAGGTAGGGTGTTAGCTAAATTTTCTCCTGTATCTATGGCACAAAATTTTGACATGCCTGATAGATCTCATGTGGTGGCCTTGGATTTGGAGGTTGCTAAAACTTATTTTGAAGATGATTCAAGCAAAGCTCTACAGGTGGTCAACTCCTGGTTGGAGAAACCTAAGTCCCATATCTCAAAGCTGCCAAAAAAATTGTCCAGGGAAAAATTCAAACCAAAATATTATGATGCCATCACATTACTTAGTAGGGTAATAGGTTTGAAAATTGGATGTTCTTTGTCATAGTAAGGATGGAATAGAAAACTGATTATCATTGGGCAGGCATCATAAGTGCCATGATACATGATCAACTATGCAATGTGCTGCAGACTAAGAGCTTCACAATGACTTTTTACCTATTCTATGCCTTGGGCTAGGTTTCATCCATATAAAGGATTGAGTACATGAGGAACCTTTAGGCATGATGTAATATATGAAGTTTATCCACAGCTACATTTGGGTAGCTCAAGCTATAGAAGGGTGAATGATGCATTCACCATGTACATCACTAGATTTCTCTAAGGTGCAAAGCATGTAAGAATATCTAATAATGCCAAGGAATTGATCAAAAGGTACGGGGCTTGGTTCATATAGTTTCCCACCTTTTCATACATAAGGATAGATGGTTGTTAGAGGGCCCCTTACAGGCTTCCTAGGTATCCTACTGATCACCTCACACTCTTGGAGGTTACAAGACAAATATGTGATTTTGATGCCATAGTGAAGAAGGAGAAGCATAAAACCAGATATGGTAATGACTTTCCTTTAAGGGTGGCCAGTAATGAGGCCTGCCCCTCCATACATACAACACACTTTTCTGAAGAAGAGATGAGTACTCTAGGCCTTTCTTTTCATTCTAAGAGGTCCATATTTGATAGAA
>VDFB02171104.1:455112-473851 GCA_007258455.2 Sequoia sempervirens | reverse complement strand
ATTTTCTAAAAAATTCAAATCAGTCTCAAAATGTGTCAAACGGGTTGGATAGTGACCTACTCAATGAGATTAGAAGAACAAAATGTTTCCACTGTAGATAGCCTTGGGAACCATCACACGAGTGTGCTATTAAAGCAAAGGTGAAGTAGATTGAGTACTTTTTAGCAGATGAAACAATATAAAAAAATTCAGATCAACACACTGAATCTGAGAGTAGTTATGGAGAAAGCTCGATAAAAGAGACAAAGAAGGAGCATGGATGTGATCGTACCATTTCCCAACTTTTTAGCTTCTAGAAAGTTGGAGCATTCAAGGTTAGGAGAGTAATTTGTGGGCAATGAATAATCACTCTCATTGATACAAGTGCTACTCACAACTTAATCGATGAATGGCTTGTTGCTAGAAGGGGAACTAAAACAAAAATCTTCAAAGGAATTAAGGTAATGGTTGTAGATGGGTTTACCCTCACTTGCACACACAAAATTCCCAACTTGAGGATATAGTTGGGGGAGTATGAGTTGGAGGATGATTGCTAAGTGGTGAGTATAAGCGACATAAACATGGTTCTAGGTAATTAGATGGGTACAATTTGGAGTCTACCGCCAAGGACTCTAAAAAGCCAATGTGGATAAGGAGGTCGAAATCTGAGGGTGGAGAAGAAAGGCCGGAGGCTGCTGATGGGGTAGATTAATTTCCGACCAAAATAATGGAGGAGATTAATCACAAGATCAAGTGAGTGGGTATTGAGTGTATCATTATTCTATAGTTATATAAATATAAAAAATCATCATCTAAATCTTTAGACTTCTTTTATCTAATAAAAAACAAAGTTTTTGGTAGTATACCTCTTGGGAGATCTTTGGAGAGAGGGATTGAGCATGTCATTGAGTTAGAGGAGGGTGCCAAACCAATGAATTCCACACCATAAAAATGTCTAGAGAGGCATAGAGATGAAATTCAAAAGGGAATTGCTTGACATGGGACACATAAGACCCAACAAGAGTCCCTTTGCTTCCTTGGTAGTGTTAGTTAAGAAAAAGGATGAAACAATACACATGTGCATTGATTACATGGCACTGAATAAGAAAATAATAAAGAATAAGTACCCCATCCCTCACATTGATGAGCTCATAGATGAGTTGCATGGTACCCGGTACTTCTCCAAATTTGACTTAGGGTTAGGTTATCATCAAATTTAGGTTAGAGAGGCAGATGTGGATAAGACTACATTCAAGTGTCACTTCAGTCACTTTGAGTTTTTGGTGATGCCTTCTTGATTAACCAATATACTAGCTATCTTCCAATCTTGAACCAAGTATTCAGTAAAAAACTTTGAAAGTTTGTTCTTATTTTCTTTGATGATATTTTGATTTTTAGCAAGACTTGGGATGAACATATGAGGCACCTTGAGGAGGCATTGAGCATCCTAGCGGAGGAATCATTATATGCTAAGGATTCTAAGTGTGATTTTGGTATGAAAAAGCTTATTTACCTTGGTTGCATCATTAACTCTAATGGTGTTAGAGTGGATCCTGATAAGATCATTGCAATCATAGATTGTCCACCACCCGCCAATCTCTCATAGCTCAAGGGATTTTTTTGGTTATGTGGATTTTACAAAATATTTTTCAAGGGCTTATCACAAGTGGTAACTCTACTTATGAATTTGACTAAAAAGAGAGCTTTTATTTGGTCAAATGTTGCACAAAAATGCTTTGATCACTTCAAACATGTTATGTGTACTTACTTGATTCTAACTAATCCTAACTTCTCCAAGTCCTTTAAGTTGGAGTATGATACTTTTTGAAAGGAAATAGGTGTTGTGTCGATACAGGATAAGCATTCAATTGCTTTTGAGAGCAAGAAATTAAAGGGCACTGAGAGGATTTATTTGATATATGATAAGGAGATGTTGGCCATTATACATGCTTTGGCGAAGTTTAGACCCTATCTTGTGGGAGGGAAATTTATTGTCAAAATTGACCACAATAGCCTCAAATACTTCCTGAGTCGAAAGAACCTTAATGATAGACAAAATAATGGGTGACCAAACTTCAAAAATATGACTTTGATATTGTGTAGGTCAAAGGGAAGAAAAATGTTGTTGCAAATGCCCTATCTAAGAGGTCTCATTCATGTTCATTAGTAGAGATTACTACTGATTGGAGAGAGATGATTTCAACAAAATATTCTAAGGACTCTTCCAGGCTATAAGTATTATTGAGGGCACCATAGAGGATGGCATGTACAAGGTGACCAATGATTTGATCTTCTACAAAGAGAATTTACTTAGTATCTAATTCAAAAATTAAGGTGAAGGTTTTGAGAATTTTATATGATGCATCCATGACTAGATACTCAAGTTTTCCAAATTTTATAGGTAGATCCAAGAGATATTTACTTGGAAAGGACTCAAAAATGACATCCTTGAGTATGTTAGGGAGTGTCCCACATACTGACAAAACAAGAATGAATACACTTATCTAGATGGATTATTGCAACCCTTGCCTATTCCCAATAAAAAATGGGAATCTATCTTTATGGATTTTATCATCGGGCTATTGAAGGTTTAGGGTAAGGATTGTGTATATGTTGTTGATAAACTAACAAAATTACCCATTTCTTTGCCATTTCAATAACATATACAACAACATAGATGGCTGATTTATTTTTTAGAGAGATATTTAGACTTCACGCAATGCCCAAAAATATAGTAAGTGATAAGGACAACAAGTTCCTAAGTCTTTTTTGGCAAGAAATATTTAGTTTGAGTGGGACTAAGCTCACTCCTAGTACTAGTTATCACCCACAAATTGATGGGTAGACAAAAATAGTAAACACGTGGGTGGAAGGGTACCTCCAAAACTATATCTCAGGGCAACAAAAGGCATGGGTAAAATGGTTACATCTTGATGAGTACTATTATAACTCCACTTACCACATGTCCATCAAGATGTCACCTTTCGTGGCATTTAGAAGGCATGAAGTCTTCATTATTGATATATTCCCTTTAGGACAACAAAAGCGCTTTAAGACTCAGGATCTAAGGCATGGAAAAAGCTTCGATAGAATGAAGAATTAGAAAAATCCTTGGTAACAGCAAAAATCAAGAGAAGATACATATAGCATTAACTCACATTATACAAAAAATATTTGAGGTGGGTGAGACACCAAATCATAATCTGAGGTTCCCACCTAAGCAAGGAGTGGGTTGGAGAATCTTAAGCAATGAGTCTATGGTCCCTTTAGAATATCCAAAAGGATTGGAGAAGTGGCTTATGAGCTGGAGTCACCAACAAGTAGTACAATATGCAATGTGTTCCATGTATCATACCTCAAAAAGGCACTTGGTCACAATGTGGTCCCTTCCTCACAGTTGCCACCATTAGATGAGAAGGGGAAATTTATTTTGATTTATGAGGCTATCATCGACGTTAGGGAGCGTACTCTATGGAGAACTTGTCTATTATGGAATATTTGGTTAAATGGAAGAACATGCTAGTCAAGGATGTAACATGGAAAAGTGAACATATATTACAACATCCAGAGTTGCAATTACTTGGGGACAAGCAATATTGGGGAGGGAGGACTGTAATGTCCCCTTACTAAGCAATGACCGTTGGAGATAGTTAACATATTCTTCAAGTTCTCATAGGCTAATATGGTTTGGTTAGGGGACTCCATAAACCTTGGAGATCATGTTCAACTATTGGACGTTTTTTTTGTGTTGGAGTAAGTTTGGTGCATTAAGAGATTCTTATTGACACTTTCTAGAGTACTTTCGTGTAATTTGTCCGATTTTACTATTTTTAGTAAGTCACCTCCTCAACACCGACTTGGTCCTTCCGCATCAATTTTCCCTTGACATGATCAAATTTTGCATTTAATGATTATTTGGTGATATTTAATGGTCAAGGGAATTATTTTAAATAATGCTAATATTATAAGTTAAAATAAATATTTAACTTAACATTATTTTAAATTATTTAAAGTGACTTTATATAGTGGTGTCTAAGACACATAAGGGGACATTTCAAAAAGTAAATTTAAGTTGTTTTAAAAAGGGGATGCCTACATGGGAGACATAAGGGTTTTTTTATTAAATAAAATAAATATTAAATTCTCAAAGTTGGGCGTGATAATTGAGGGGAATAAAAAGAGCTTGGAAGCTCATTTGCTACTTATGCTTGAGAATTCAAATGAAGAAGTATTGTAGTTTGAATGTCGTTCCACCAAGGCTTTGTGAGGACGAAAACCCTCACAAAGTACATCCATTTCAAAAGTGAAAAATCTTTCTAGGTGGATTTGTAGGTGGTTTCATCTAGGAATCACACATGATCTATATTGTTACAAATTCTAGTATTCCATGCTAGGGTTTCAAGAGGAATTTTACGAGTAGATTTGAAGGGTTTGAACAACAAGTTGGAGGACTAAAAAATTGAAAAAACTTCCATCATTACTGGCTATACCACTTTGGAGATGGCCACACTTGGTCAAGAAAGGCATGGGAATTCCTAAGCAAGGCACCTAGGGTTTGAGCAGAGTTTTGTTGTCTTTTGGGGTGCCTAAGTGTGGTGAACACTCAACAAACAAGTTGAGGGTGGAGCAACGGGGTTTTAAAGGAGTTACAATCATTTACAAAGTCAAAAGTTGCTATTCATAGTCCATTTTCAAACCATTCTAATATAGTAGCAAATGGGTATGTTTATAGTGCCAATTTGAAGGTGTTTTAGTAATTTGGATAATGTAAAAATTATTAATGACTGTACAACTTTTGTGTTAATTTTGAAATATATTCCAGTATGTGGGTGTTTCAAATTGTTTAAGTTTTTAGTATATTTCATTGCAAAGTATTTATGTTTTGATACCATTATCATTATTCATCAATATTCAAAAACTCAAACTACAAACACATTAAAACACAAAAAAAATTAGGGTGTATATTACACATCCTTATGCTAATATCCTAAAAAAGGCAAGAGATTGTTGCTTCACTCAATATTCTACATTCACACACAACTAAGCTACTTTAACATAGCTACTTCACTTTCAAAATCAACAAAAACTTATATGTAACCCTTAGCGAGTGTTTGCCATTGCATGGATATCACCATTCACAAATATTGGCCTACCCCATTAACACAAGTATATATTTTTGAAAAATAAAGACATTAATAAAGTAGCTTCTAGTTTATCGATGAAGTTGAATGGTTCACATAAAGACCACTAAGTATTAAGTCTCGTTGAATGCAATGACCATGATACTCTAAAAGGAAGAGGCTATAATTGTAACAAGATAAATACCCTTCAATTCTATTTCAAAATGTTTGTCCTTCAAAAAAAACTACCATGAAACATTCATACTTTAGACAACACTCTGTAGCTCTTAGACCATGATCCCATGCGATTGCTTATCCATGTATGTTGATTAAGTTTTAACAACATAGACATGAACTATCATAATTTAGGGATTAAAAAAAGTTGTGAAAAAATAGAGGGTTGAAACTATATAATTGTTCTATAGTAAAAATATATCATGTGACTATACACATTTCCTTCCCTCCTTTTTTTCCACTTCCCTCAAAATTGTGTTTCCAATATTTTTTTATTAAAACAAATAAATATATATATATATTTATAATTAAATTTTTTCTTTTAAGACCACAAACCCCAAAAAGAGTAAAAAAAAATTAAAAATCCCATGAGACCTTCCTAAATTTATTCACCTAATAGCCTACACTTATTTACGTGGTCCTCGATAGTTAACCACTTCACGGAGGTGGTCTATTCGGGAGAACAGCCCACGAACAATCAATCCACGCCGTCAGCTACTTTCCGCTTATCGACGGCCCTGATTTAAACAGCAAGGGATCACCAAACGAATCGCTCATTTCTCCCGGCAAATTCAAAATTTGACAACTATCAAAGAGATTTATGGCGCACATATGAAAAATTGAAATACGCAATCCATTTGGGCGGGATATAAACCATCTTTATATTTCTTTGCTTTCTATCTTTGCGTTGAAACAATCCTAGCTTTATTTCCCGTCCTGTTCTTTACTGTATTTTTTAGTTCGATCTTTGCTTCGAACTTACATCAATGGCAGCCTCTGCATCTGCTTCAAAAGCTAATAATCCCAAGGCAAGGAAAAGGGTAGATGTTGATCCGTCCACTCTGAAGCGAGCTAGAGATGGCAGCGCCTTTACTAAATGGTAAGATTTCATAGATGGTTTTTAGGGTTTCAGTTTTCTGGATGTAATTTAAATGGTAGGGTTGTCATCGACGATGATGGTTTGATGTTCCCGAGTGATGGATTTGGCTTGAAAATGGAGTTCTAATTGTTTTGATTATTATTATTTTTTATTTGAAAAAAAATGAATTTCAGTGTTTGATATATGGGTTTGTTTTATGATATGGATTTCAATGACTCTTGAGGGTGGGTTTCTTTTTATTTGATTAATGCCGAATTTCTGAATGATGATTTCGTTTAGTATTTTAGGCATCATGAATGATGTATTCCATCTAAAAGTCCGCTTTGGTGTCATATTTATTGGTCCATCTGTTCAAGGATGCCGATTCAATCATTTCTAATAATGGATTGGTTTTGCAGTGAGGCCTGCAAGAAGGATGTGCCTGTAGCAACTGCTGATATGCATGATTGCCAGCAGGATGGGAAAATCTGGATAAATTTTGGTTTGTGATTTTAGGAATTCTTGTATACCTTACTTATTCCTTTTTGGGTTTTGTTTTATATGGTCTACCAATGTGTTATATACAAGCAATGAGGGTTTTGATTCGTGCTATATGTTGGTGCAGAAGCCCCAAAAGCACCACAAGAGCCCAAGCGTGCAGAGGCTAAAAAGCCAGCTGAAGGGTACTGCTTGAGCCACTCTTTCGTTTTTCTTTTATTGTTGTGTTTGTAGAATCTTCAAGGGTTATGTGGTTTGACGCGATTCAAAGAAGCTGTTCATTGGTGTTGATTTTGCGAATTTTGTGTTGGCAGGAAGAGGTCAAATAACAAGACATCGAGCGAGAAGAAGAAAAAGCCCAAGAAGGAGAAGAAAGTTAAGGATCCAAATTTGCCAAAAAGACCACAGACTGCTTTCTTCTTGTTCATGTACTGCATATCTTTTCCTTGTTTGTATTGATGTACTGCATGTCTTTTCATTGTATGGGTATGATAATTTATTTTTGTTTTGTTTCATTAAAGGAAAGTCATTCGTTTTCTTTGTGTGTTTGTTGACTCTGTTCTAATGGCAGGGATGAGTTCAGGAAGATCTATAAAGAGGCTAATCCTGAAGCCAAGGGTATTGCCCAGGTACTAATTGAAGTGTTTTTTAATTATTGTTGTGTGCATGGGCCATTCAACATTCCAGTTCTGTTGTCTTCATTGTAGTCCAAAATTCACGAGGGGATTTCAATACCTTTCTGCTGTGTATGTGTATCTTCATGTGAATGGGGTTCCAGTGCATCTGTGCGCATGTCAAGCTTGCACATATTTCTGGGATGGATTTGTCTCCAATGGCTCATTTGTACCAATTAGCGTCTGTTGCTTGACTTGGGTATGATAGGCACTAGAGATCTTTCTGTGTCTGTAGTGAGTGATTCTCTCGTCAAAGAATGGTCTCTGGATGTCCATAGCTATATATCAAATGGTTTATGATATGGATGCTGCGGACTTAATTGTTATGCTTACTTGGTTGTATTCTCTGAATCATTTGAATGTCGTTTGGTAGGATAACCAATTGATTGGTAAATATTTCCTATAAATAGTAAATGCGTCTAAGTATGCACATTGCCCTTCTATATAGCAGCTGTATGTATGGTTTATTTATTTTTATTTTCAAATCGTTATTGGTTTCATGATATTATATTCATCACCTATCATGATTGCATTGAAGTAGGTAGTTCTGTATTGCATTTTATCTGGTGAACTGATGTTTGTGGCTGTGGGTTGAAGTGACCGATTTTTATTTGAAATGTCTAGGGTGTTTTTCTTTTCTTCTTTCATTTTTATATTATATTATATATATATTTTTGCCATCTTTACAAGCACTAGTGGCAATACAGCTAATGCTACCGTATTTGTCTGTCCTGTTTCGTAGGCATGCAATATCATTAAATGATTTACTTTGGGAGTCACTAATACCTATTTATATTGCAATGGGAAACCGCGAATTGAATAACATCTAGTGTCATGTTCCTACCCGCAGGTTGCCAAAGAAGGTGGTGATAAATGGAAGTCTCTGTCAGATGAGGTTTGCATCTAGCCTACCATTTGGCTGGTAAAATATTTTTAGTTCTGTTGTAAAATCTGCAAGAGGTTGAAGCTTTGTATTTTGTTTTTTTCGTTTGGTTTTAGGAGAAGAAGCAGTATACTGAGAAGGCTGCTGAATTGAAGGCAGAGTATGAGAAGGCCATGGCTAAGTACCAAAAGGTATTTTAAATGAAGTGTTCGATTGGTTTTATCTAAATTTTAGAATTGTTTTATTGAAACTTTCAACATATATTTTACAGGAAAAGGATGGTGTAGCGTCAGAGGAAGCAGATGATCAAGAGATGGTTAGTTAGACTATTTAGTTACTTTATGCATTGTTCATTTTTTGTGTAGCCATACAATTTATAAAATTACTGAAATGATTGATTTGCAGGATGCTGGAGCAAATGGGTCTGAAGCAGAGGAAGAGTGAATGCGCTTACTCAATTATCAATTTACTCGGTTTTTGGGCAATAAAGTGATGTGGGTGCTACATTGCTTTCTTTTTGTACGATATTTGGATGGGTAGTAATCTCTCTGAGTGGATCAAGCTGGGGAGTGTTAGCACAGGTCCTATGTATATTACAGTTGCATGATCTGCATGCAATGGAATTTTCCTGTTGCACGTGGGGTTGCATAAGTCAGATTTACTTAGCTTGCTTTGGTTCACTTGGGCATCATTGCAATCTGCCATGTTTTGTCTTGAACTAAATAGTTCAAATCATCAATGCAAAGTGGCTGTCTATAAATGGATCAATAGAGGTGATCTTTTCTTTTCATTGCATGGATCTCTAACAATAGTTGCTGCCATTTTGATCTTTAGTATTCCCTATTGGCGTTCCTATGATTCAGTAGCTTCAATTCTGTGTCATGTTGCATGTCTTGTTAAGCATCATGGATACCCTATTGCATGTGATAATGAAAAAAGCTAGATGGAAGTGGTTTCTATTGGCGTTTGAGAATATCATTACAATGCATCAATTGGTTTATTTAGTAAGTTCAAGTTTTAATGCAGATGGCAGCCTTGTGATAAATCAATATGGGTGACGTATTTTTGTGGGGTTTTTATGTTTTGTTTTGTTTTTTGTTTTTTCCTTTTTTCTTTTCTTTGGCTTGGCTTGCTCTGGAAAGATGTTGGAGGGAATTATCTCCATCTGTTTTGTAACTCTACTATCTGTTTTTGAGTGATAGTTGTAGGCTATAGTCTGTTTCTATGCTCTTGTCTCCTTCGTCTGGACTAGCCTCGTTATTTATGAATGATGCTTGAAAAGGATGTGGACAGTACAATGATTTCTGTGTTAAGACTTTGTGCATGTGTTGATTGTAGTTGACAGAGTAGGTAAGTCCTTCTATTGTTGGGGTAGCCAGGGGATTGAATGTATGGAATAAAGCAGAAACATCTATTAGGCTATGGTTATCCTTGTCCTGCTAGAGTGGAGAAAGACTGACCACATTTAGAAAGCAAAAATGGCTGCAGGTAAAGTGGGTTGCAAATGCCTAGCAAATGCTAAAATTGAAAGAGGAAGTAATACCATGTTCTTTATGACTTGATCTGACTTTGTATATATCTTATCATTTAGAGTTTAGAAGATGTGGACAGATGAATCTGGTACATGCAATATTTTGTGCAGTTGTCTCAGTTCACCATCCACTCAGTCTTCCCCCAATGAGTTTCAAGCAGTCACCAAGCTGTTTCATACACGGAGCAGCTCCATGTTTACATCTTAAGATCAAGTCTCACTTGGCCTTCAACTAGAATTGATAAATTATCGACCAACATGAAGAGACTTGTAAAGTAGGGGGAACCTTGCAAATCTTTAGTTCTAATTGAAATAGAAAATAAAACCCAATAAATCCTTGCATTTTAATAAAGCATAAAATGAAATCTTTAATTATATACTTCTAAAAGAAGAAATATAAATTTGAGTGTAAGTTACTGTTTGTAACAACTAGTCTGCGGTTCTGGTATTTTATATTTCAGCTAAAATACCAAGCTTATCTAGAGCTGCAGACTAGTTGTTACAAAACAGTAACTTTACTTTTCATCTTAGCTAGAACTGAACCAACAAAGCTGACCACTCCTATCATTTGGTTGACTTTGTTGGTTGAGTTCTATCTAAGATGATCTCCTAGGTGCAATTAGAGCATGGTGTTTAGGCCAACTACATGCCACATCTAATTATTGGTGGCACATTTTAAAAAAAATTCTAAATCCCATTTTATTCTCATATATGAGAAGAATTGGGTTAGAGTGGATCAAACTATCACTAAGGTTATATTGCTCACAACAAAGTGATAACTAGAGAATACAGTAGAGATAGAGGTAGCCACAATGAAGTTAATGATAGCTTATAGACCTACTAAACTAGCTTAGGTAGAGTTAGAGAGCATTGACAACAAGACTTATGAATCTTGAGCATCTATGCTTTTAGGCATTAGTGAGCTAGATTGAGATAGGTTGCATAGTTAGGGAGATAGAATGCATGGATAGGGAGGTTACAAGAGAGAGACTTGAGATATAGTTGGGGCCACAAAGATGAGAGGTGAGTTACAATTATTTTAGGTGCACAATGCATCTCACACATAATTGTGTTCACGCTTGATTAGCTTAGTACAACAATCTATATCATAGCCATGAGGGTCACAATCACCTCCACCAAACCAACCAACATAGGGCTTCAAAACGCATGCATCACCATGACATATGCTATTGTATATAGTGGTGTACTCGTTTTATTGCATCTATATATGTATAGAAAAACTAATATGTATGTATCTATGCATGCATGCATGTAAATATGTAACCAAATCAACCATTATATTGTAGTATGTCCTAACTTAGTTAACCTTTGAAGTATGAAACATGATATCAATCTACAGATTCTAATTCAAAATTTATAATGCATTTTATTCACAATTTCAAAAACTAGAAACTATAAACTTAGCTCACAATGCATAATCTAATCTAATGATTTAAATTAAAATGGCTCAATAATACCTCAAGTGGCCCTTGCTTGGGTTTACTAATACTTGACTAATAATGCCATCTTCACACTTGAAAATATACTGCTACCTTTTACACTGACCCACGTGTTGTCTCTATATGACCTTAAAATTGTTGCTTTTCATAGTGAATCTTGGTATTCTGTGAAGTTTCTTAGTTTATCTATGGCATATGAGTCTTCAAATATCTTTTGATTAGCATGTCTTCTTGATGACTTTGGTATGTGACTCTCACTTACACTTTTGGCACCATGGCTCCTTGTATATATGATGACTGCACTACCATCCTAATTGTAGGTTATCATTGCCATATACCTGTATGCTGCTTTTAGGAGGTTGTTCATTGTTAACTACCCTTTATATGACTATACAGTCCCTCATATGATGCTCACCTACATAAAATTACAGTGGCTTCCTCATCAATTTTTTTCCAAAACACAGTGGTCTCAATGGGTTTAGGATAAGAACTTGGTAAGGTCCTTTGCATGCAACATCTTAAACCACCTGCAATATACTATATTATTTAGACTGCACCCTTATAGATCTTTAGATCCACGTGCATCACCTCTTTGTTCGATCTCTCATAGATGTAGACCTTTGTTTTGATATAAAATTTTGTCTACTGTTCTTCATCATGCTTCTATTGGCCATGCAATGGTCCTCTCTTGTATCTCCACTTATTAGGGTCGTCATAAACAACATAGGACTTTAAAAAGATGTCCAGACCTGCAACAGTGACATTAGAAAGGTGGGTGCAGTAATATATAAGGCTCAATGTTTTGATGATCTTATCCTCACATACCAAACTCAGTCTTTCTTCCATAGGGTCAAGATACTCGAAATAAAGAAGATTCCTTGGGATGACTGATACCTCCTCTATGCCTATTTTGTACATTGTGTTTACTTGCATTTTGACTCATATGTGCAAGCTTCTTTTCATGTTGCAGACCTCTGCTTGATAGACCAATATTTGTCTCAAAACTCTGATCAAACTACTCTATCTCTTTGCACTATATCCAGTTTTCTATCCCCTTCACTGTTTTGGTGCATGGTTTGTTCTTCTCCTTAAAATCACTAAAATATTTCCAAAATGGTTTGTGTCTTTGCCTTTGTTACCAAATTGTCCCCTTTTGTTTCACTGTCACACATAGTAATAGTCCTACCATGTCTGTCATACATATCTCTACCTTTTCATGACTATCGCACTCAAGTTGTCATCATGCATATATTGAAGGTACTGTTATGGAGAATAATACCACAAATCTTGTAATAACTTCAACCAAAACAAATGAATAAATTCAGATATGAAATTAGACTTGCAAATATTATTGCCAATATCACCCAAAATCACCAATATTGCTCATCTTGAGGACAAAAAATCCATGACCCTTCGAAGGATCACCATTATTATTATTATTTTTTATATTCAACAACAAATAATTAGGGCTTAGATCTGATCTATAACATTAGAAAATTATTTCTCTTTTATCCAAAAATCTCAACAAACCCACAAACTATGCTGAAACTAGACTACCTGAT
Source organism: Sequoia sempervirens (assembly GCA_007258455.2). Classification (NCBI taxonomy): domain Eukaryota; kingdom Viridiplantae; phylum Streptophyta; class Pinopsida; order Cupressales; family Cupressaceae; genus Sequoia; species Sequoia sempervirens. The sequence goes on along the minus strand of VDFB02171104.1, from coordinate 461,051 downwards.
TTGCTCCAAACTTCACTAAAAGAACACCAAACCAAAGGAATGGATTTTATGATATATTTCAGCATACAAATGGTCTGAGAATCATATTTGCATCATCAAATCAAACTTTAGCTTCATACCAATTTTTTTCACATATCACCAAACTATGCCAAAATAATGCTACCTAATCTTCTCACAACTTCACCCAATTGAAAATATATGCTCATCAAATGAAAATAATAGTAAATAGGATTGATTACAGGCTCTATAACAGCAACATACTTCTGTAATACTATCTCAAATTTTGCAAAACATAATATGGCAAAATTATGCTTGAAAAAGCACACAAAACTACATCCGAAGCACACCACACTTGCAAAACTCCTGAGACCAAACTAGAAATACTCAGCGTCTCCAAGATGATTTAAACCTCTGAAATAGATGAAACACAACTCTTGCAATGACATGCGATAACATGCAACAAGGAAAACTCAAAAAATCTCCACAAAAGCTAACTGGACAAACTTTGCAAATTGTCAGAACAACTAAATTCTTTGAGCTCCAATAAAACCTCTGAATAAGATTGATCCTAGAGACCCCTAGAACCACTACCCTTGAGCCTCAAATCTCCATGGTTTATCAGCTATAAGATTGGTCTTCATAGGTTTACCAGCCTTGAAGAAACAAGCCAAAGCTTTGCCAAATATGCAAACAAGAATAATAAAACTTGGAGCCCAAATCAATAATATATGAAACCAATTTTGAAACTCAAATTAGATGCCAAAATACCACTACCAAGAAAATAAACTTCTAGTTTTCCAAGTGTCTCCTAACTTCCACATTTCCCCATGAGTTGCCAACTTTACCAAAACTGCCAATTACTACTAAAAGCCAACAAACAGTCCATGTGAAGCTTTCAAATCTCCACTTGCTAAAATGAGGGAAGATATTTAAATTAAATATTTTTTGGTGTTTAAATAATATTCTAATCTCAATAAAATCACCAAATTTATTATTATTTTCCAAACTCTTGATTTGCTATTTTGGGATTGTTGACTTACTATTTTTAGAAAATTTAGAAAAAGGGACATGAAAATGCTGCCCACTGATCATTGAGTATCAAAATCTTTATCATATTCTACACCTCTTCTTGAAATATGCCACTTTGGACTAGACTCATAAATCATTACCTTATTCTTTCAACGTTGTCATGCTTGTAGTTTGTCACCGATCTTTTTGTCATGTGCAGGTTATAGGAGTGGTGTGTTCATGTGTAGGGGCTTCATATCCTTCTACTTACTATTCAAAACCTTGCCCTCTTTGCCTCAATCCCACCTAGTATTTCCCTTGAAACAATTTAATGTAGTTTTCACTTAGGGATAAAATCATGAATTCTTGATTATCACTGTTATATGAAACTCATTTCCTAAATTGACATTTATACTTCTAAAATTCTATCCACTAATCACGTTTTCCCACTACTTATCAAGGATTTTTCCTAGCTAGGGTTTTGGCAAGGGTTTGACTGTCACCTTTGCATCATTCTCCATATACTTGCCACTAAAATTTGTCTCAAGGGGTTTGGTCTTAATTTTTTCAATGACATTCCTTTATCCCCCTTTTCTCTCTATGTCTACCCTTTTAAAGACACATGACTTGTCTATACATAAGATGAAGATTGTCTTCTTTTCCATGGTTGTCTTATCATTTTCATGATCTTGTATCTAGGGTTTCCTTGTTCACTTCTTTCTATGTTCTTAGTCACCCTTTTGCTTGTGCCGTTGCCAATTCTCTACAACTGTTCGCTTCTCTCTACAAATATATTTAGTTATCCTCTGTCATATACAGGTCTGCAAGATTCTTATAATCTATCCATGGTCATGAGGACATACTATGTCCATTGTCAATACATAAGGTCTATTTACCAACTATTAAGAGCATCACAAATCTTCTGTATTTTGTTTTTTTTGATCTCACTGGCATTATTTTTCTTCAACTATTTCGATATGGGCGTGGCTTCATGAAACTCACCCTAGACTAAAGGTTTAAACACAAGATTTCCATAAAAATGCAAACACAATCTTTACTTTATGAGAAGATTCATTGCATAAATGCTTTAAAAAATGGAAAATTATTGTGCTTATGATCTATGACGCCCTTAAATGTCTCTTTTACTCATTGTGCATGGGCTTTTCATGTGCAACATGTGCTATGACCATGTCATAAAACTCAAAACTAAAAACGGATTAAAATCCACGTTGCATACTTGGGAAACTCTGGAATTAATCATGGACATTATTTGAGAACACCTATAAAAGGAGTTAGATGCCAAGGCCAGTATCAAATTTGTTGACTTTTGACCTAGATAAACTAGTAGTCTCAAATGTGTTTGTCAATGTGGACCTAGTCAAGGCTATGTTTATCAAAATAGAATGATCATAAGTTTGAAAGGATCACCTTTGCTAGAGATCTCATGGAAACAAATCATTGAGACATTTGGCTTAAACCCTTCTGTTAGTGTCATAATTGATTTTAGCTCCTTATGTCGAGAATATGAAAAGGATAAGCACGTTTATAGGGTGTTGTGGCTTCCAAATCACAAAAGAAGGGATTCTAAGAAAAAAACATGTGAGGTTTACTCCAAAGGAAGTTGGGCCCTTTAGTTATGATGAGTTTGAAGATTATTTTGTCAAAACATATTTTTCCCTATTGCAAGTCCTTGGAAAGGACTATGAGATAAGAATGCCTATCTACATGATGATGTTAGCAACACATATACAAAATAGGGAAGTCAATAGGAGTTTTTATTATGCTGCATTTATTGCAAAAGACATTCATAAGCAATTGACAACTTTAAAAGACCCCAAGGCTGGTCCATATTTCAGGTGGTACTCATTGTTGCACAAGATCACGTTTAGTGGGGAAAAGGCATGGAAACATGTATTAGATTTGAGGATTCATGATGAGAAAGGATTACAGTTTCAAGTTCAGTTGTGGACACATATATGGGATTGACATTGCAACAATTCTAATTTCCTAACCTTTGAAAATGTTCTTGCATCAAGTATATTGGAGAATCTAGGCTGTAAGCCAGAAAGGAGGATTTCCTTGATTATCATTAAGTTATTGAGGCCATTATAGTATGATCCTAAAAAGGGAGTTGATCACAATTGGGGAGATTGGTATCTACATACAAACTCCACAATATTCAAAGTATATGGCACCTTAGTCCAGCCCCATTGCCTACCAATTTATGTTTTAGATAGATTGGATTTTATCTAGATAATGTGTCAATTGGATGAATCTAACAAGGATAATTTCAGATTGTTGAAGAAAGGATTATTTATACCTAGATATATGAGGTTTTCCCATTTTTTTTGTAATTGCTAAGGAAGGATTGGAAAAGTTTGCACAAAATTTGAACAATCTTGGAATTAAGGTGAACCCTGCTAGGAATTGTGACCTTGAGGGGTTTATTAGCAAAGCAAGGGTGGAGAGAGGAAGATCACAATGTTATCATCATTTCGATATGTCAGATGATGTGATCAGGAACTTGAATACTGATGAAAAAGTGAAACAAATGAAACATGACTGGATATTTATAATGCAGACCAAAGAAAAAATGATGAAATTCAATTTTGCATATGTTAGCCCGTTTTCCCAATATACCAATCCCATTGAAAAGGCGGAGAAAATGTTGGCTACATACAAGGATGTGACTTTCTTGAATTTGATAACATTGGCTGAAGAAAAGGATAGCAAGATGGAAGTTGAACAACCTATTGAGTAGCAAGACCTATCAACTGAGCCATCAACTCTTGCAACTTCCATTTGGCCAATGCAAATACATGATCAACCTTTGGTTGAGTATTCCGAGCAGCTCAAGGAAAAATATACAATATAGGAGGAATCTCTTAAGCATGTTCCTGGATATATGAAAGTTAATCAATGTTTCCCATCTCCTCAGGTCAACCAAGAAGGTGAAGAGCAAGTGCCTGAGATTAGGAAAATTATTGAATTATATGATGAGTAGATTATTCCCGATGATGTGAGGTACAAGGCTTGCAATGAATTTAGGATGACACTTTTTTTCAAAGAAAAGAATTCAAGGAGTTCATCATCAAATTTAAGTAGAATGAACCAAGGGAAAAGATTGAAAAGGCTAAAGAAGGAGTTGATCCATCAACACATGAAGAGATTACTCAAAAGGTAATCCAAGAGATGGAAATTATGACACATCTAATATCACTCCTACAGAGGGGAGAATAATGGTGAAGGAAAGTGGGATACTCTTGTTTCCAGGTTGGGATTTGACCTCTGCAATAGCCCTTAACACCATTAGAAATAAGTGTGAACAAGCTTTCACTTTAGAAGAGTAAGTAGATCAAGTCTACTTTGGGTCAGGCTTCAACCCCAACTTGCAGAACTTGGCAATATGGGAAATGGCCCCCACAACTAATAAGCCAAAGGTGTCAAGACAATGGGGGATATAGTAAGAAGTGTGATTATCGAAAGGACATTTGACACCATTGTAAAGCAAGCAACCAAGTTGGTGGTGCATACTACAATGTTTAGTACAGATATTGTTGAAAAGGAAAAACTGTCTTATGATTCCTTACATAAGAAGTATGTGAAGTTACAAGATGAGTACAACAAGGTGGTTGCAAGACTCCCACCTACACAACTTACCATTCCTCAAATTGCAACTCCATCTTCATTAGAGCAATTTCCAACTCATGATAGAGAGAATTTATCTCTAAGAATACAACTGAAAGAAGAGCTAAAGCAGAGTAAAGAAAATGAGCAGAAAGTAAATGAGGAGGCTAATAAAATAGCCACCGATATGATTTATGACCTTTTAGGTCATAGGATTTCATGTGTTTTGCATAAAATTGAGGGAGCCTAGATAGCTTTTGATGGACTAAATAAAGCTTATGCTAAGCATCAAGAGGTTTACAATTTAAGCTTTTAGGATATTTTGAGAAAATGGAGCCTTAGGTATAATGCATTAAAAGAGATAATGAAATTGACAGAGTCTGATATAGAAGCCCCAAAGAATTTGCCTCAAGTTCTTGAAAGAATTGAGTTATTAGGGGATATCTTTTCCTTCCAGACAAAGTTAGATATTCAATTTAAGGTAAAATTGAAAATGTTTGAAGGTATGGAGAAGGGGTAATGCCAAGGATTATGGATGAAGTAGGATTAATAAAGCCTTTAGATAAGTGGAAGGTTGAATTTGCTGGCATTATTCCTTCATTGTCTTCATTTATCTATAAGGATGGAAAACCTAAATTAACTCTCCTTAATAATTTAATTGACGATTTACTCAGATTGGAGACTAATTTAGATAGTTTTGCAAAGGAAGCCAAATTAATCATAGATGCTAGGTATCATGCACACAAAAAAAATATTCTTGTTATAAATAGAAAATTTGACTACCAAACTTAACAAAAGCTTGTAATCTTGTTTTACATCTTTTTGGGGGGTCAACATTCACATATAATATAATTTTAGGGGGTTTGTGAAGCACAATTCAAGTGCCTTGTTGTGATTGCATCATGGATCCTAAAATTGACTTGTTAAAACCACACAATTTTTGTGCATAGAAAGTCAAAGCACAACAACTTCTTCAATCTAAGGGATTATGGTAAATGGTCTTGATGGACAACAAATGCAGTTTAATAGAGATTTTGAACGATTTACTTATTAGAACGAGTTAGATGAAGCCATGGGAATAATAGTTCTTATTTCCGATAACTTGTAATTCCATATTGTAGAATGTACAAATCCTGAACAAATGTGGGAGAAGTTTAAAGATCTCTTTGGTACATTTAATGAGTTTAAAATACTACAATTGGGTGTTGAATTAACAATATTGTTTCCTAATTCATTCCCATCTATTGAAGATTTCTTGGTTCAATTTAAGTCTTTGCTTTCTTGACTTAAGGGTTGTGGTAAAA